>SMDT01000128.1:0-209737 GCA_005392925.1 Aquilaria sinensis
AATGGGACCAATTTTCTCCAATGGTACCGAAACTTGAGGATAGTCCTCAAACAAGAGAGAAAGGCTTATGTCCTAGAGCAGCCCATTCCGAATGAGCCTGCTGCCACTGCTCCAAGAGCTGAAAGGGATGCTCACAAGAGGCATTCTGATGATGCTTTGGATGTTGCATGCCTCTGCTTATTACCATGGAATCTGAGCTTCAGAAGCAACATGAGAACATGGGGGCGTTCGATATGATCGAACATCTCAAAATGCTTTTCCAAGAGCAAGCTAGGCATGAGAGGTTTGAGACCTCTAAGGCATTGTTTCAGTGCAAGATGTCTAAGGGAAGTCCTGTGGGTCCTCATGTGCTCAAGATGATTGGGTACATTGAGAATCTTGAGAATTTGGGATTTGCTCTTCAGAAAGAGTTGGCTATCGATGTAGTCTTGCAATCGTTGCCTGAAAGCTACAGTCAGTTCGTCATGAACTATAACATGAACGACCTTGACAAGTCCCTCCCTGAATTGCTCAACATGTTGAGAACTGCTGAGCAAAACCTTAAGAAGGCTAAGCCCATTTTGATGGTTCAAAAGGGCAAGGGAAAGGGAAAAGCCAACAAGAAGAAGGATAAAGCTAATGGAAAGTCCAACGCTAGTTCTTCTTCAACTGCACTAAAACCAAAGGGTGGTGTGGCAAAGGAAGGGGAGTACTTCCATTGTAAGCAACGTGGACACTGGAAGCGTAACTGTATGCTCTATCTTGAAGAACTTGTTAAGGAAAAGGAAGTAGTAAAGACTCCCACTCAGGTATTTTTGTTATAGAGGCTAACTTTTCTACTTCATCAACTTGGGTATTGGATACTGGATGTGAATATCACATTTTTGCAAATGTGCAGGATCCAAGTAGAAGTAGAAGATTGGCCCGAGGTGAAGTGGACATACGTTGTGGAAATGGAGCAAGGGTTGCTGGCCTTAGCCGTAGGGACTTATGTCTCACTTTACCTAGTGGATTAGTATCAGAATTAGACAACTGCTTCTTTGTGCCTATTATTACTAGAATTTTGATTTATGTTTCTTGTTTGGACAAGAAAGGTTTTTCATTTATAATAAATGTGCAATATTGTTCTATTTATTTGAATGAAATCTTGTATGGTAGTGCTCAACTTAACAATGGGTTGTATGTTTTAGACCTCGAAGATCCAATAGATAATGTTGAAGTTGTGTTTCGCGAGAGCCATCCAGCGTACAAGCGGAAAAAATTAACCAACCGAAACCCTCCAGGATACAAATGAAACGGGGTAAACAGGGTGTTCAAAAATTTTCATACCTAATTTTCGGTTGAGATCTCTCACTGAACTGTAGAGTCGAATAACTAAACTTGTAACAGTTGACGTGTTCAGGCTCTTTATGGTATCTACATGAGCTTCTCGGGATCACCATGCTTCCACCACATCTCAGTAGATGCATTTCTGTTGCACTCGCAATGCTAGCTTGTGTCCTCCAAGGAATTGCAGGGTAAGGCTAGGGTAAGGAGACCTGCGAATTTCTCACTAGAAGTTGTATTTATAGTGAGACTCAACTTCCAAGCCTAATGGGTTTCAAAGCCCTAATCCAATTAGGCTTTAATTTAGGGCTTAATAATGGCTCAACTATTGGGCCCATTATTAATACGAAATTATTGTGGAACCAAAACCCAAATTATTAGCCCATGCACTCTAATGATCCAAATAGCTCTATGTGTGTGACCCAATAGGCTCTTACCACGTTGGCAATGATCATAAATCACATTTATGATCATAAGCAATGAGCGGTGTCTAGCAACACATCATTGCTACCCAAGTGACAAGATTGTCGATGATTCGACTAAACCTTTATGATCATCACCGATATATGCCATTGTCCCTTTGTCCAAGATATCAAGACTAAGCACGAGACATGGAATGTGTCACTCTCGTATAGCCCAATCTTTGGTTTCTTGATTACCGAGTAGACCAACTTAAACTGATGACATTGATATCATATATCAACTCATCCGAGCATGGCCATGCATTTTCTAAGTCTCACTCTATCAAGGGGCCCGAAGATATCACTCCCGTTACATAGGAGGGACAAATCCCATCTTGATCATACAAATCCCTCCGCATGATATGTGACATACCCAATGACCTCCTTCAAGTTCACTCAGTTACGAGCAACAAAGGAAAGTATCAAAGTATGTGACTCACATGTAGGGAACCTTGATGATCTTAGGTTGAAGGACTACATATACCATGATCACTATGAGAATCACTTATGACACTCATATAACGATCCATGTAGTGTTCTCATGGTGGGTCGGTCCAGTACACAAGTTCTCCAACTTGTACCCATATGTAGACTACATATCTCATATTAGTCTCCACATATGCTAGTCATTATGTATTATTGCAACCCGCTCGACAATAATACTAGACCAGGGACGTTTAAGAATATCATTATTCTAGGGTTACAATTATGTTCGTTACGTTACGCAGAAACAAAACAACAAACATAATTGCTGGATTAATGCCTTAATAAAACATCATGACTCAATGTGCAAAAATACAATCATCTCATGATTGGCTTTTTGGGCACAATACTAACAATCTCCCACTTGCACTAAAAGCCAATCATCCATGTATCTAATACCGATGGACCTAGAATGGCTATCATGCTTCTGCTGCGTAAGGGGCTTTGTCAGTGGATCAGCAATGTTGCTGTCTGTCGAAGTCCTGCATATCCTTACATCACCCCTCTCGATGATCTCCCTGATGAGATGATAGCGTCGGAGTATGTGTTTGGATCGCTGGTGAGATCGAGGTTCCTTAGCCTGTGCGATTGCTCCATTGTTGTCACAATAGAGCTCTATCGGGTCGGTAATGCTTGGAACCACTCCAAGTTCAATGATGAACTTCTTGATCCAAACTGCCTCCTTCGCAGCATCAGAGGCGGCAATGTACTCAGATTCTGTTGTAGAGTCAGCTACTGTCTCTTGCTTTGAACTCTTCTAGCTCACAGCACCACCACCAATACAAAACACATAACCAGATTGCGATCTAAAATCATCCTTATCGGATTGGAAGCTTGCATCGGTGTAACCCCTTACAACGAGCTCATCTTCACCTCCAAAGACCAAGAATGCATCCTTAGTCCTTCGTAAGTACTTAAGGATGTTCTTAACAGCTGTCCAGTGACTCTCACCAGGGTTCGATTGGTACCTACTCGTCATGCTCAAGGCATATGAGACATCGGGACGAGTACATATCATGGCATACATGATAGATCCAATTGCTGAGGCATATGGAATCTTACTCATGCGCTCTCTCTCCTAAGGTGTACTCGGACACTGAGATCTAGAAAGAGTGATACCATGTGACATGGGCAAGAATCCTTTCTTGGAATCTTGCATGCTAAACCTCTTTAGCACCTTGTCAATATATGTACTTTGACTTAGGCCAAGAAGCTTTCTAGATCTATCTCTATAGATCCTGATGCCTAACACATAGGCTGCTCTTCACAGACTGTAGCATAGGAATGTCATTCCCGATGAGTAGTATGTCATCTACATACAACACCAAGAAGACAATAGCGCTCCCACTAACCTTCTTGTAGACACAAGGTTCATCTTCATTTTTGATAAAACCAAACTCTTTGATTGCATCATCAAAATGAAGATTCCAACTTCGAGAAGCTTGCTTCAGTCCATAAATGGACCTTTGCAACTTGCACACTTTATTGGCATTCTCAGGAGTGACAAAACCCTCAGGTTGTGTCATGTACACATCCTCAAGTAGCTTTCCATTTAGGAATGCAGTTTTGACATCCATTTGCCATATCTCATAATCATAGTGTGCAGCAATAGCAAACAAAATTTGGATGGATTTAAGCATAGCAACTGGTGAAAAAGTTTCATCATAGTCAATACCATGAATTTGCTTGAAACCTTTTGCAACCAATCGTCCCTTAAAGGTAATCACATTACCATCCATGTCAGTTTTCTTCTTGAAAACCCATTTGCACCCTATGGGTTTTACCCCTTCAGGTGGGTCAACCAAAGTCCATACTTGGTTTTCATACATGGATTCCATCTCGGATTTCATGGCCACTAGCCACTTCTCAGAGTCAGGCCCTGACATAGCTTGTTGGTAGGTTGTGGGCTCATCCTGATCCATGAGCATCACATCACCAGTGTGAGTCACGAGAAATCCATATCTCTCAGGCTCACGCCGAATCCTACCAGACCTACGTGGGCTCTGTGCTACAGGAACAGACTCTTGAACCACAACATCTTGTGGTGTCTGTTCAGGTTCCATTTCAGGTTCGATGTCTCCTTGTTGTTCTTGAATTTCTTCAAGTTCTACTTTCCTCCCACTAGTTTCTTTAGAGATAAACTCTTTCTCTAAAAAGACACCAGTTCGAGCAACAAACACTTTTTGCTCAGAAGGATTGTAGAAATAGTAACCCTTTGTTTCTTTGGGATACCCAACAAAAAGGCATTTTTAAGATTTGGGCCCTAGTTTGTCAGAGGATTGACGTTTCACATAAGCGTCACAGCCCCAAATCTTCATAAAAGACAAATTGGGACGCCTCCCACTCCATATCTCATATGGTGTCTTTTGAACCGATTTAGATGGAACTCGGTTTAGTGTAAAAGCGGCTGTCTCTAGAGCATGTCCCCAAAAGGAGTTTGGAAGGTCAGCTTGACTCATCATAGAGCGAACCATGTCTAACAGAGTTCGATTTCTCCTTTCAGATACACCATTCCATTGAGGTGTACCTGGTGGAGTGAGTTGTGATACTATACCACACTCCTTCAGATAGTCAAGGAATTCTCGATCCAAGTACTCTCCACCTCGATCTGATCGAAGCACTTTGATACTCTTCCCGAGTTGATTCTCTACTTCATTCTTGAATTCTTTGAACTTTTCAAAGGATTCTGACTTGTGTCTCATAAGATACACATAGCCATATCTGCTGAAGTCATCAGTGAAAGTAATGAAGTATTGGAAACCTCCTCTAGCTTGTGTAGACATAGGGCCACATACATCACTATGTATGAGTCCTAGTAAGTCATTAGCCCTTTCACTTTGCCCTGTGAATGGGGCTTTGGTCATCTTGCCCAACAAACATGACTCACATGTCTCATATGATTCAAAATCAAATGAGTCCAAGAGTCCATCCTTATGGAGCTTGGATATGCGGGTCTCATTTATATGGCCCAAGCGACAGTGCCAGAGATAGGTCGGGTTTGAATCATTTAATCTGACCTTCTTGGTATTCACATTATAGATTGGATCTTCGAGGTCTAGAACATACAACCCATTGCTAAGTTGAGCACTACCATAAAAGATTTCATTCAAATAAATAGAACAACATTTGTCCTTTATTATAAATGAAAAACCTTTCTTGTCCAAACAAGAAACAGAAATCAAATTTCTACTAATAGTAGGCACAAAGTAGCAGTTGTCTAATTCTAAAACTAATCCACTAGGTAAAGTGAGAACATAAGTCCCTACGGCTAAGGCAGCAACCCTTGCTCCATTTCCAACACGTAGGTCCACTTCACCTCGGGCCATTCTTCTACTTCTACTTAGATCCTGCACATTTGCACAAATGTGAGATCCACATCCAGTATCCAATACCCAAGATGAGGAAGTAGAAAAGTTAGCCTCTATAACAAAAATACCTGAAGTGGAAGTCTTACTTCCCTTTTTCCTTAGCAAGTTCTTCAAGATAGAGCTTGCAGTTGCGCTTCCAGTGTCCAGGTTGCTTACAATGGAAGCACTCCCCTTCCTTTGCCACACCACCCTTTGGTTTCAGTGCAGCTGAAGAAGAACTAGCATTGGACTTTCCATTAGCTTTATCCTTCTTTTTGTTGGCTTTTCCCTTTCCCTTGCCCTTTTGAACCATCAAAATGGGCTTAGCCTTCTTAAGGTTTTGCTCAGCAGTTCTCCACATGTTGAGCAATTTAGGAAGGGACTTGTCAAGATCATTCATGTTATAGCTCATGATGAAGTGACTGTAGTTTTCAGGGAACGATTGCAAGACTACATCGATAGCCAATTCTTTCTAAAGAGCAAATCCCAAATTTTCAAGATTCTCAATGTACCCAATCATCTTGAGCACATGAGGACCCACGGGACTTCCCTCAGACATCTTGCACTGAAACAATGCCTTAGAGGTCTCAAACCTCTCATGCCTAGCTTGCTCTTGGAAAAGCATTTTGAGATGTTCGATCATATCGAACGCCCCCATGTTCTCATGTTGCTTCTGAAGCTCAGATTCCATGGTAATAAGCATGAGGCATGCAACATCCAAAGCATTATCAGAATGCCTCTTGTGAGCATCCCTTTCAGCTCTTGGAGCAGTGGCAGCAGGCTCATTCGGAATGGGCTGCTCTAGGACATAAGCCTTTCTCTCTTGCTTGAGGACTATCCTCAAGTTTCGGTACCATTTGAGAAAGTTGGTCCCATTGAGTTTTTCCTTCCCAAGGATCGATCACAACGAAAGTGCAATGTGTTTTGTGCCATGGTTATCTACAACAGTAAATATGCAATGTAAGAGTCATGTATTTTAATTCATTTAATAAGGACTTTTATTCAACGATACTCCCACTATTTTCCTCAAAATAATAACCCTCGATATTATTTCAGAACACCTCGGCGCTAAGGTATTCTAGTGGGCCAAGATCCATATTTGACCATAACCTGAGTCAGCTTTGGCTTTGCTCTCAAGTTACAGCTATTTAGGTAGGCAACTCTTTGCCAATTGCATCTTATGCAACTCTTGGATAGTTGGGTGAACAACACTTGTCCAAGCTCATCTCATGAGCTTAAGCCCAACTCTATGCCTCTAAGTCCCTAATCCTATTAGGATGACTTAGTTAAGTCGAACCCAAAGTTAGCAGTTTGGATATCACTATTATCCCATCGCGCCTTACCAAGATGAACATAGGTGCTTTGCTTTGGCAAACCCACCTAATGTTGATCAAAGTCTTGACGAGTGCCAACATTTGGAAGGCATCACATTTATGACTTAATATTTGTTTGAGGGATTTTTTTCTTTTGATCTCACCAATTTGTTATCTCCGGTTGCCTTATACATGCATCACATACAAATATAAAACATGCATCTCATGCGTTCAAGAAAGTAAATGTGACATGGTTATAGCCCAAACTATGCGATATTCTCAAGCCAATGAGAATATCATAAAAGCCTAAGAAAAGAAAAGAGTCTTCACAAGCTCCTTCTCTTCCTTTCTTGGTTGCCCTTTTGTTGTCATCTCCTTGGACATACCTCCTTGGATGATCCTTAGACATACCACCTTGGATGATCCCATAATGCACCATTACATCAATAATAGAAACCTCGAGTTACATTCGAGGGGAGTAAGGTGAGAAGAGAATGTACAATGAGAGTGATAAGAAAAGGCACGACTCGCAGGCCGTATTTACAAGTACAACCAATCAAGGGCTATAACCATGCACCATGCTTCAAACACCAATCAGCATATCATGTCAAATCTCATTCAACAAAGATGCATGCCAATTTTCACGCGTTGATTAACCAGTTTTTATTTATGTGGCGCTTCGCATATGGCGGTCCCGCTGGCCGGTCAGCGGGCGGTGGTTCCGCTGACCGGTCAACGGACGGGGTCAAGGGGAGCCGCCCTTGCGGGGGGCGTGGGGGGCAGCGCCCCCCGGTGCAAAAAATTGTCTTACAATTGCTTAGCCCGAAATCTTCTATTTCGAGCAAGTAGGCACCCGAGACTCCTCCATTCGAGCCACCAAAAATACCTTACTTTCGGTGCCCGAATAGGCCGAATCCGAACAAAGCTAGGGTTTTTGCAACTATTGCAAGAATCCTAATCCATATAGGTATCTCATACCTATCAATTTTGGGTTAATCTCATTAACCAATTTGTGTCGTTTCTTCATATATCTCATATGTTCATTACGAATTCTGGTTTCATGCATAATGAATCAATCTAATTAATCATGGCCGAAAAGCAACCGAACACATAGCATCATGCGATTCAACACTCAATCCCGATTTAGGGTTTCACCAGTAGCTCTGATACCACTGATGGGTTTCGGGAGCCAAACAGCGCAGCGGAATTTAACCGAAACCCTACAGGATCCAAGTGAAACGGGATAAACCAGGTGTTCAAAAATTTTCATACCTAATTTTCGGTTGAGATCTCTCACTCAACTGTAGAGTCGAATCACAAAACCTGAACAGTTGACGTGTTCACGCTCTCTATGGTATCCACACGAGCCTTTCGGGATCACCACGCTTCCACCACGTCCCAGCAGATGCGTTTCTCTTGCGCTCGCAGTGCTAGCTTGCGTCCTCCAAGGAATTGCAAGAGAAGAGTGTGGCTGTCCTTTTTGGAGGTTAGGGCAAGGAGACCTGCGAATTTCTCATTAGAAGTTGTATTTATAGTGAGACTTAACTTCCAGGCCTAATGGGTTTCAAAGCCCTAATCCAATTAGGATTTAATTTCGGGCTTAATAATGGCTCAACTCTTTGGCCCATTATTAATACGAAATTAAAGTGAAACCATAACCCAAATAATTAGCCCATGCACTCTAATGATCCAAATAGCTCTATGTGTGCGACCCAATAGGCTCTTGCCACGTTGGCAATGATCATAAATCACATTTATGATCATAAGCAATGAGCGGTGTCTAGCAACACATCATTGCTACCCAAGTGACAAGATTGTCGGTGAATCGACTAAACCTTTATGATCATCACCGATATATGCCATTGTCCCTTTGTCCAAGATATCAAGACTAAGCACGAGACATGGAATGTGTCACTCTCGTATAGCCCAATCTTTGGTTTCTTGATTACCGAGTAGACCAACTTAAACTAATGACATTGATATCATATATCAACTCATCCGAGCATGGCCATGCATTTTCTAAGTCTCACTCTATCAAGGGGCCTGAAGATATCACTCCCGTTACATAGGAGGGACAAATCCCATCTTGATCATAGAAATCCCTCCGCATGATATGTGACATACCCAATGACCTCCTTCAAGTTCACTCAGTTACGAGCAACAAAGGAAAGTTTCAAAGTATGTGACTCACAGTAGGGAACCTTGATGATCTTAGGTCGAAGGACTACATATACCATGATCACTCTGAGAATCACTTATGACACTCATATAGCGATCCATGTAGTGTTCTATTGGTGGGTCGGTCCAGTACACAAGTTCTCCAACTTGTACCCATATGTAGACTACATATCTCATATTAGTCTCCACATATGCTAGTCGTTATGTGTTATTGCAACCCGCTCGACAATAATACTAGACCAGGGATGTTTAAGAATATCATTATTCTAGGGTTACGATTATGTTTGTTAAGTTACACAGAAACAAAACATCAAACATAATTGTTGGATTAATGCCTTAATAAAATATCATGACTCAATGTGCAAAAATACAATCATCTGATGATTGGCTTTTGGGCACAACAGTAACACTAATGACTTACTAGGACTCATACATAGTGATGTATGTGGCCCTATGTCTAAACAAGCTAGAGGAGGTTTCCAATACTTCATTACTTTCACTGATGACTTCAGCAGATATGGCTATGTGTATCTTATGAGACACAAGTCAGAATCCTTTGAAAAGTTCAAAGAATTCAAGAATGAAGTGGAGAATCAACTCGGGAAGAGTATTAACGTGCTTCGATCAGATCGAGGTGGAAAGTACTTGGATCAAGAATTCCTTGACTATCTGAAGGAGTGTGGTATAGTATCACAACTCACTCCACCAGGTACACCTCAATGGAATGGTTCACTCTATGATGAGTCAAGCTGACCTCCAAACTCCTTTTGGGGACATGCTTTAGAGACAGCCGCTTTTACACTAAACCGAGTTCCATCTAAATCGGTTCAAAAGACACCATATAAGATATGGAGTGAGAGGCATCCCAATTTGTCTTTTATGAAGATTTGGGGCTGTGACGCTTATGTGAAACATCAATCCTCTAACAAACTAGGGCCCAAATCTCAAAAATGCCTTTTTGTTGGGTATCCCAAAGAAAAAAAGGGTTACTATTTCTACAATCCTTCTGAGCAAAAAGTGTTTATTGCTCGAACTAGTGTCTTTTTAGAGAAAGAGTTTATCTCTAAAGAAACTAGTGGGAGGAAAGTAGAACTTGAAGAAATTCAAGAACAACAAGGAGACAACGAACCTGAAATGGAACCTGAACAGACACCACATGATGTTGGGGTTCAAGAGTCTGTTCCTGTAGCACAGAGCCCACGTAGGTCTAGTAGGATTCGGCATGAGCTCGAGAGATATGGATTTCTCGTGACTCACACCGGTGATGTGATGCTCATGGATCAGGATGAGCCCACAACCTACCAACAAGTTATGTCGGGGCCTGACTCTAAGAAGTGACTAGTGGCCATGAAATCTGAGATGGAATCCATGTATGAAAACCAAGTATGGACTTTGGTTGACCCACCTGAAGGGGTAAAACCCATGGGTGCAAATGGGTTTTCAAGAAGAAAACTGACATGGATGGTAATGTGATTACATTTAAGGGACGATTGGTTGCAAAAGGTTTCAAGCAAATTCATGGTATTGACTATGATGAAACTTTTTCACCAGTTGCTATGCTTAAATCCATCCAAATTTTATTTGCTATTGCTGCACACTATGATTATGAGATATGGCAAATGGATGTCAAAATTGCATTCCTAAGTGGAAAGCTACTTGAGGATGTGTACATGACACAACTTGAGGGTTTTGTCACTCCTGAGAATGCCAATAAAGTGTGCAAGTTGCAAAGGTCCATTTATGGACTGAAGCAAGCTTCTCGAAGTTGGAATCTTCGTTTTGATGATGTAATCAAAGAGTTTGGTTTTATCAAAAATGAAGATGAACCTTGTGTCAACAAGAAGGTTAGTGGGAGCGCTATTGTCTTCTTGGTGTTGTATGTAGATGACATACTACTCATCGAGAATGACATTCCTGAGCTACAGTCTATGAAGACTTGGCTAGGGAAATATTTCTCTATGAAGGACTTGGGTGAAGCAGCCTATGTGTTAGGCATCAGGATCTATAGAGATAGATCTAGAAAGCTTTTTGGCCTAAGTCAAAGTACATATATTGACAAGGTGCTAAAGAGGTTTAGCATGCAAGATTCCAAGAAAGGATTCTTGCCCATGTCACATGGTATCACTCTTTCTAGATCTCAGTGTCCGAGTACACCCGAGGAGAGAGAGCGCATGAGTAAGATTCCATATACCTCAGCAATTGGATCTATCATGTATGCCATGATATGTACTCATCCCAATGTCTCATATGCTTTGAGCATGATGAGTAGGTACCAATCGAACCCCGGTGAAAGTCACTGGACAGCTGTTAAGAACATCCTTAAGTACTTGCGAAGGACTAAGGATGCATTCTTGGTCTTTGGAGGTGAAGATGAGCTCGTTGTAAGGGGTTACACCGATGCAAACTTCCAATCCGATAAGGATGATGTTAGATCGTAATCTGGTTATGTGTTTTGTATTGGTGGTGGTGCTGTGAGCTGGAAGAGTTCAAAGCAAGAGACAGTAGCTGACTCTACAACAGAATCTGAGTACATTGCCGCCTCTGATGCTGCGAAGGAGGCAGTTTGGATCAAGAAGTTCATCACTGAACTTGGAGTGGTTCCAAGCATTACCAACCCGATAGAGCTCTATTGTGACAACAATGGAGCAATCGCACAGGCTAAGGAACCTCGATCTCACCAGCGATCCAAACACATACTCTGACGCTATCATCTCATCAGGGAGATCATCGAGAGGGGTGATGTAAGGATATGCAGGACTTCGACAGATAGCAACATTGCTGATCCACTGACAAAGCCCCTTACGCAGCAGAAGCATGATAGGCATTGTAGGTCCACCGATATTAGATACATGGATTATTGGCTTTTAGTGCAAGTGGGAGATTGTTAGTGTTGTGCCCAAAAAGCCAATCATGAGATGATATTTTATTAAGGAATTAGTCCAACAATTATGTTTGTTGTTTTGTTTCTGCGTAACTTAACAAACATAATCGTAACCCTAGAATAATGATATTCTTAAACGTCCCTCGTCTAGTATTATTGTTGAGCGGGTTGCAATAATACATAACGACTAGCATATGTGGAGACTAATATGAGATGTGTAGTCTACATATGGGTACAATTTGGAGAACTTGTGTACTGGACCGACCCACCATGAGAACACTACATGGATCGTTATTTGAGTGTCATAAGTGATTCTCATAGTGATCATGGTATATGTAGTCCTTCGACCTAAGATCATCAAGGTTCCCTACATGTGAGTCACATACTTTGATACATTCCTTTGTTGCTCGTAACTAAGTGAACTCGAAGGAGGTCATTGGGTATGTCACATATCATGCGGAGGGATTTGTATGATCAAGATGGGATTTGTCCCTCCTATGTAACGGGAGTGATATCTTCCGGCCCCTTGATAGAGTGAGACTTTGAAAATGCATGGCCATTCTCCAATGAGTTGATATACGATATCAATGTCATCAGTTTAAGTTGGTCTACTCGGTAATTAAGAAACCAAAGATTGGGCTATACGAGAGTGACACATTCCATGTCACATGCTTAGTCTTGATATCTTGGACAAAGGGACAATGGCATATATTGGTGATGATCATAAAGGTTTAGTCGATTCATCAACAATCTTGTCACTTGGGTAGCAAAGATGTGTTGCTAGACACTGCTCATTGCTTATGATCATAAATGTGATTTATGATCATTGCCAACATGGCAAGAGCCTATTGCGCTCACAGCAAATTACATATGGTTATATATGTGTTGTCCTTAGTATCTTTTTCTTGCAGGTGAAGACCCTTATTGAGAATTGCAATTCTCCCTTCCTGGTTTATATTGTGCAGATTCTGATGGTGTCAGACCTTAACCCCCCTGAGGTTTGTCATGGTAGTTTTCTTTTTCAGGTACTTAGCTTTGAGAATCTTTGTGATTCTAGATTTATTAGCTACTTGTCGGTAAGGTAGCAGTACTAATTATAATATTTCTTGGTCACAGTGGCCACTTGAGCACAGGGATGACATTTTTAGGCTCGCCACTGGGATTACATCTAAGGTGGCAGTTAGATGAAAAGATCTCAGTAGGATAGCCTTGGGTATATTGTATGCACTAGTTGCCTCTTATGTTTGTGGATAAAGTCCTCGACTCTAGGGTTGCTCTTGGGTGAGGGTATTAGTCTACCATATGTATAAATGCTCCCACATAATTGTTTTGTGTAGTAAATTCATATCAATTTTGATTTTGTATGTGAAAGCCAAAGCGCTATTTCCCAACCGGATCCACAAAGCTCGGGTAAAGTGCCACCCTCGAAAAAGGCAGGCATCACCTCCGAGGGATAAAACACCAACCTCGGAAAGGTAGGGTTTGATACTTTGACTTCTCAACCTCGGCGATCCATCGCCACCCCGGATAGTGACAGTACAAACCTTGGGAATATTGTGCACTATCACCCTCGGAAGTATGACCTAACCAACTTCGGGGGAGGTAGACTCACCATTTTCAGCAGGAGAAAACACCCCCGAAGGGTACCCTCCACACCGAAGGGGACTCGCGAATGACTGAAGCAACCTCAGCGAAAATCCCTCCTATCTCGAAGAAGTCTTTTCTATTGAGGGGATTTCCAGAATACGACAAAAATGGTTAAAGAGCCTCTAACACGCTGCCCTCGCATACGTCATGACATGACGCCCCTGTACACGCTCTGACACGTCACCCTCGCATACATCCTGACATGGCGCCCCCGTACATGCTCTAACATGCAGGCCTACTACGGTCTTGGCTTCCAGCGCGGACAGCCTACGACCAGCCAAAGGTCCCTGTTCCTGAAAGTACGAACAACATCTGACTGAACACGTGTCATGATCTGAGCGGGTTATGTCAAGCGGACTTCTCCCTACATTCTTCTATAAATACTTGGGAAATGACCTCAATAAGTAGAGAAGACTCTTTAGGGAGACATATTCACTATTCTTTACTCCTCACTTTTCATCTCCCCAAAACTGACTTAGGCATCGGAGGCTCTTCCCCCAGAACAACACTTCGGGGACCTCTTAACCCTTGTTCTTTGAGTGTCTCAGGCAATCTCTCCCAGCAAGTCCCATCTTCAGATGTTCTTCCCTGCTCGAAAGTCCCTTCTAGGCTCACCATGTCATACAGCAAAGATGCCGACGTGCATCATCTGGCGCCGTCTACCATAACCCACTCTCAGGTGGCCATCGTTGAGACCCGACATTCTAAGGACAAGGGACTTCCAAAGTCTCCATCTGCACCGGAAGCTCAACCGGCAACCCAACAACCCGCCGTAGGGACTTCCTTGCCCGAGGGCGACAGTCCTCTAACTGTTATGATGAGCTTCTTGTATGATTTTCAACGGTCCATTGTGGTTGAAATGATGCAATAACTGGACCAAAGGTGGTCACAACAGCCTTTGGGACGAAGGGCACCCTCGCCAACACCCCGTCGAGAGAAAAGCCCGAAATCCACTCACCGAAGTTTAGGTAGCGGGGACATCCGTGATGAATCGGCGACGGAGGACATGCTTCCTAGAGTGCAACATACTGGAGAAACGGGGTTGAAAGGGGCTAGGACTTCTCGCCGCTGAAGTTCCTTAACGGAAGAAAGATCACAATCCCCTCGTCACCGAAGTTACTCCCCAAAAAGGAGGCGTCCCTCTCCTTTGCTAGAAGCCTTTAGGCAACAAGAAGAGCCTAGGACCACCGTTCTCATGGAAAAAATACTGAAAAGATTGGGAGGGTGGAAAGGCAAATGGCTCAGAAGCCCATCTGGTCAAGGTTGTCGGAAACCTTCACCGGAGATGAGTCACCATTTATCCGAACAGTAGTCGAGGCACCAATGTCGAGCAACTTTCGGGTGCCCCATTTGGAAACCTACGACGGTCATAGTGACCCCTAAGCCCACCTAACCAAGTACAAACGCAGCATGGTGCTACATGGTGCCGACGATGCCACCCCTTGCAAATGCTTTGAGGTCACCCTTTTCGGTCCTGCGACTGCTTGGTACAACTCCCTCGGCCCTGGAACAATAATGAGTTTCCAAGAGTTGTCCACAGCATTTACGCAGCAGTTCATTAGTAGCAGGCCAATAGCAAAGATGCCCATCCAGATGTTAGACATAGCGTAAAGGAATGGGGAAACCATTTGCGACTATGTCGAAAGATTCAACCGAGAGGCCCTGAGCATGCCAGACTTTCGTCCTGAAATACGCATCCTCGCCATGATACAGGGACATTGACGAGACTCACAGCTCTTTTATGAGTTCTACCGAAGAGCCGAACAGCATATGATAGCCGAAAAGTTGAGAATGGGAGGATCGAAGCCTAATCACCATCAGCCCGAAGGTGAAAGCCACCAATCCCGGTATCCAGCCGAGGGCGGGGGAAAGACTCGAAAGTAGAAAGGGAAAAGACCCATGTCATTTACTCCCCTAAACACCTCTTGAACAAACATACTACTGGCCATGGAAAGGCAAGGAAACCCGATAAAGCGTCCGAAGGCAATGACTTCCGAAAACAAGAAAAATATGAAGTTTTGCCAATTTCATCGGGATCATGGGCATGACACTGAGGATTGCTTCCAGTTGAGGAAGGACATCGAGTCTCTAATAAAGCAGGGCCAACTTCGGCGCTACTTGCAGATGCCTTCCCCAAAGGGAAGGAGGGAAGAGGAAAGGAAAGGAGATGAGGAAGAATATGATTCCGATAAACGTCGGAACTGAAGTCCCGAAAGACATTCACCACCTTTGGCTGGAATAATACATACAATCACCACAGGACTACCCTCGGCAGAAAGAAAAAGAAAAGCCAGGGAGATCTCGGTGATGGAATACGGTAACCCATAAAAAAAGCTTATTCGAAAAGATGGGCCTACCATAGTATTCCCTCATGATGACCCATTTCTAGTCATGGCGAGGATAGGGAGTTGGGACAACAAGAGAGTACTTCTTGATGACGGTTTTAACGCTAATGTCTTGTTCTCTCACCTGTTACCAAATTTGGGTATCCTAAAGGGCGATCTCAAGCTTGTCACCTCTCCTACCTTCGGAGTGGGTCCGTCCGAACTCCCCATCCTCGGATGGATTGACCTCCTTCTAATGCTAAGGGGAACATCACTACAGAGCAAGGATGAGCTTTTTGCTTCCGCAATGACAAGGTTCATCATCATAGATGTCCTTTCATCATATAATGCCATCCTTGGGAGGCAGATGCAAGGAAACCTCTACATTTGCCCAGATGTGAAATACTTGACTGTCACCTTCGCAACAAAGGATGGAGATGCTAAGATCTTCATCGACCAAGGTGAAGCGAGAAAGGTGTTTGTCAAAGCAAGGAAGGCCCCAGCAAAAAGCTATGCACAGACTACGGAAGCAAATGTCGTGCTCACAGGGGAGGCAAAGAAACAAGAAACAAAAGACCCCAAGAAAATAGAAATAGAAGATATAAAACTTGTCCCAGGCCGAAGTACTCAAATGGGGAAAAACTTGGCTGAAGGTGATAGGGAAAAACTTGTATCTTTCCTATTAATGAACAAAGATCTGTTTGCCTACTCGCCGAAGGACATGCCTAGGGTAGACCCTCGCATAATCCAACATAGCCTTAAGGTTCGCACAGAGGCAAAGCCTATCCGTCAAAAGAAGCGAAGCCTCTCGGCGCATAAGAACAACTTCACTAAAACCGAAGTCCAACACCTGATAGAAGCAGGAGTAATCAGGGAAGTCAAATACCCCGAATAACTTAGTAACTTGGTTATCGCCACAAACGAAGGGAGTGACAAACTCCGAATGTGCATCAATTTCCAAAATTTCAACGATGCTTGCCCTAAAGATTCATATCCTCTGCCACCAATAGACCAGTTGGTGGACTCAACCGCCGAATATGGCCTCCTGAGTTTCCTCGACGCCTTCAGCAGGTATCATCAAATCAAAATGGAGCCCAAAGATGAAGAAAAAACTGCCTTCATCACCGAAGTTGGTACATATTGGTACGTTAGAATGCCCTTCGGGCTTAAGAATGTAGGGCCCATGTACAAAAGGTTGATGAATAGGGTCTTTAACTCCCAAATTGGGAGAAACATGGAAGTCTACGTCGATGATATGATAGTTAAGAGCAAGCTGCCTAGTAGTCACATCACAAACTTAGAGGAAACATTCCACCAACTGAGGACCTTCGGAATCCACCTTAACCTGAGAAATGCGTGTTCGGGGTGAGCGCGGGTAAGTTCCTCAGATTTATGGTGTTGAAAAAGGGTATCAACGCCAATCCAGAAAAGGTCAAAACCCTACTCGGATTCCGAACTCCTACCACAACCAAGGATGTGCAAAGACTCACAGGGAGAATCATGTCCCTCAGCAGATTCTTCTCCAGATATGGGGATCACTGCCAACCATTCTTCAAGGTCCTCACTAAGGTGGAAAAAAATGGTGGTGACCTTGGGAACGAGGTACATCCTTGGAACGAAGACTGCCAGAAAGCTTGGGAAGAGCTTAAGGTCTACCTGACTCATCAGCCGACACTTCGGCAGCCATGGGAAGGGGAATCCCTCATACTATACCTTGCTATCACCAAAAAGGCGCTAAGTTCGCTCCTTGTGAAGGAAGAGGGGGTACAATAATGGCCAGTATACTATGTGAGCAAGTCCCTACATGGTCTCGAAGTCAGGTAACCCTTACTACAAAAGGCCATTTACGCCCTGGTGCTTGCAAGTAGGAGGCTACGTCCGTATTTCCAAGGCTACCCTATTATTGTCCGAAGTAAGTTGCTTCTTCGAGACATCATGAAGAAGGTAGACCACTTGGGAAGGCTTTCAAAGTGGTGCATCGAGCTCGGGGAGTATGATATCACCTATGAGCCGAAGAAGGCTATAAAAGCTCAAGCATTGGTAGATTTCATCATCGAGGTACCCATTGCTGAATAAAGCCAACCCACCCTCGGGAACAATGAACCGAAATGGACTCTGTTTGTCAATGAGGCCTCTGGCTCTGAACATTAAGGAGCTGGAGTAATCCTTCGCGGCCCCGAAGGTATGGAAGTTATGATAGCCATCAAGTTCGGGTTTAACATTACCAACAATATGGCAGAATATGAAGCCTCATAGCAGGGTTACGCCTTGCTAGAAGAATTGGCGTGAGAAATGTAAAGGCCCACAATGATTCTTAGCTAGTGGTCCGAAAGATGGCAGGGGACTATAGCGCTAAGGACCCAACTTTGGCGAAGTATCACGAGCTTGTATCAAAGCTCATTCAAGAATTCGACACAGTACACATTGAGAACGTGCTTCGCTGAGACAATACTGAAGTAGATGGTCTAGCCAAGTCAAGAAAGTCCACTGAAGTACTAAGCCACCCGAGCACAGCAATAATGAACATAGTAATCTTGGAAAAAGGATGGAAAAATCCCATAAAAAAGTATCTTACAACCTTGGAGCTTCCCGAAGACCCTTGCGAAGCAGCAAAAGTGCGAAGACGTTCCAGATGATATTTCCTAATCGGGGAAGAGTTATACCGACAGGGGTATGCGAGCCCACTACAAAGGTGTGTCAGCAAAGAGGACATAGAGACAGTCCTCAAAGAAGTCCACGAGGGAGACTGTGGTTCCCACGTAGGAACTGACGCCTTGGTAGGAGTAATACTCCGCCAGGGGTACTTTTGGCCCACCATAAGAAAGTACGCGAGACAATTTGTCCAGAAGTGTGATAATTGCCAAAGACATGCCAATGTCCAGAGGCTAACCTCAGAGTTGGTAACCTCGGCTAACTACCCTTGTCCCTTTGCAGTATGAGGCATTGACCTCATCGGGCCACTCCCGACTACACCCGAAGGAGTAAAGTTCTGCATGGTCGCAGTAGACTACTTAACTAAATGGGTCGAGGCAGAGCCCCTGGCTACCATTTCGGTAAATGACATACAAAAATTCATCTGGAAAAGCATTGTATGCAGATTTGGCATACCAAGGGTGATAGTGGCTGACAATGGTTCCCAGTTTGTTGACAAGGGATTTCGAAAATTCATCACCGACCTTGGGATAGAAATGCACTTCACGTCAGTAGCTCATTCTCAGAGCAACAGACAGGTAGAGGCGTCCAACATGACCATAAAAGAGGGTCTGAAAAAGAGATTGAGGGAAGCAAAAGGAAAATGGCCAGGAGAACTTCCTAGTGTGCTATGGAGCTATCGGACAATGCTTCGAAGGGCCATAGGTGAGACACCTTTATCACTCATTTTTAGCATGGAGGCCATTATCCCTATCGAGGTGGTTCAGCCGTCGGTTAGGATACAAGTGTTCGATGAAGAATGAAACAACCTCGGGCTGAGAACTAAGCTCGACCTAATTAACGAACACAGAAAAGTGGCCGAGCTTAGAAGAAAAGCTTTTCAGCAAAGGGTAGCCATGGCTACAAACCTGCATATCAGGCAAAAAGGAATCGGGAAGGGAGGCCTTATTCTCCGAAAGGCAAAGTTTAAACCCGGAAGACCATCTCACAGAGTACTTTGGGCAAATTGGGAAAGGCCTTATTTGGTCCTCGACCAGGTACGGCTAGGAGTCTATAAGCTCGGTGATGCTAAAGGTGGAGAATTGAAGAACACATGGCATTCAGATACTCTGAAGAAATTCTATACTTAGAATTTTTTAGGAAACTGTACACTTAGAAATTTCTAAGTACAAAAAAGCTTTCTGAAGAAAATTGCCCCACCTAAGAGATCTAACAAAACAAGGTGTGAGTATTTACTTGTGAAAGTCACACATTCTCCCCGACGGCGTGTCAGCTAAATATTGCTAACAAAAATGGCCCAAGCTTCTTCTCGAGCTTCTTCGTCTTCTTCTTCTTCTTTTTCTCCTTCTTCAGCGCCTCGACTTCGGCCTGGAGCTCGGCATTGTTAACAAGGGCCTTCGTCAGGAGAACAAAGTCTTCCTCCTTTTCCTTTTGATAGGCCTTATTGGACAAAGTCAGCTCAACGACCTTTCGTGCCGAGGTTGGACATCTTCTGGGAGAAATCCTTCAAGAGTTCCTCCTGACCCTTCAAGAACTCCTCCCAAAGTTTGGAAACCTCTTCCTTGGCTATTCTCCTCAACTTGGCATTCTTGACAATTGACTTGGCATAGAACACCTTGGCCTTCTCCAGATGATCTTCGACTCAAGATCAGACCGAAGACTGTTTTGTTGCCCAAGCTTTGAAGTATCCACTATACGCCAAGAACTGTAAAAAAATGGGGAAAGACATTTAGTTAAGTTGCACAAGGAAAACCAAATACTTAGAAAAACTTGAAGGGTTCGGAGAGTACCTGGGCAGCATGCTCAGACATCCTCGCTGTGAGAATTTCCTCGTTCGGGCACTCATCCGCCACAGACTTAAAGGCGGCTTGGGTGAGCACGCCCCTTGCCATTTGGGGACCTATTTGCTGACTATCTTCGAAGAACCAATTCATGTCCTCTGTAAAAGACTAGAAAGGCTCCCTGGGAACCTTACCTTTGGGATATGAGAGTCCTGAAAGGCCCGGCTCTGGGCGTGCTCCACCACCCATGTCGAGGCTCTAGTTCTTTTGCAAAGTCACGACGCAGTTCCATCACTACATTGTTCCTTAGCCATATGTCTATAAGATTGAGAGTGCTAAAAATGTCTAAGTTTATAAAGGGATGGCTAAGGGGCAAACTTGATGGAACCTTGGCGACGTCATCGTCGGAGTCGTGGACTTCTTCCACGTCGGTAGGGACGTGTTTGCCTTTGCTCCTTCTGCGCTGCTTGAGCTCCTCAGCAGAAGGGCCTCCTGCCGAAGAACCCAAGAGGTCCACCGAAGTAGTGGGACTCTGGGGAGTGGAGCTAATGGCTAACTTTGGCGGCAGGTCGGCTTGGACCTCAAGCTGGTCCCCGATGTCCATAATGTCCTACAGAGGTGGGGGAAGACGGTCCTTCTTCACCTTTTTTGCCGAAGACGGCCCGCCCCCAAACGTCTTTCTCCTCTTTGGGGCCGCCTTTTTCTTCTGTTCCCCCTTCTTGGCTTGACCGAGGAAGATGGATTTGTAGAAGACGGCTGACTGGTCGCCCATCTCTGA
The DNA here is from genome assembly GCA_005392925.1 of Aquilaria sinensis. Classification (NCBI taxonomy): domain Eukaryota; kingdom Viridiplantae; phylum Streptophyta; class Magnoliopsida; order Malvales; family Thymelaeaceae; genus Aquilaria; species Aquilaria sinensis. The sequence continues at coordinate 21,151 of SMDT01000128.1, forward strand.
AAAAAGGGAAAAATATCAGTGTAAGTCCAAAGCGATACTTATACCAAAACTTTGGAAAGTAACTTACTCTCAAAAAAGGCTTTGTAAGTGATCTCCCCCCGAAGGAGCATCACCAGCCTAGGCTTCTTCCCATCGATGGTAGGAGCTGGCATGCCGACATCAATTTTATGCTCCTAGAGCACCTTTAGCTCCCAAAAAACCTCTTCAGTCATAAGGTTCCACCTAATGGGGAAGGGATACAAGGAGCACGGCGGGACCTCAGCATCCCAGTCGGTGACAGCTTGGATATGGCTGCCGAAATCCTCAAACCTCGCTGCCAACTCAGGAGTTAGCAACTTCTTGGGATCAATGATGTCTGTCTCCAGCGTCCCCCAGGCCCACCTAGTCGGCACGTGCGACCATGCCTCTGCTACCTGCAGGAAGAAGAACTTCCTTTGCCACCCTCGCCAACTATCTTTAGTGTCGAAGGTGAACATGTACTTTTTGCTCCCAGATCCCCGAGGTAGCATGAAATAGAAGTCGCCCTTCAGGACTGGATAGAGCTTATAGTACTGCATGAAAATGATGAAGTGGGGTTCTATCTTGAAAACCCTGCACATGCATAGAAAAACGTTGAAGTAACAATAAGAGTTGGGAGGAAGCTGATTCACGGCTATGCCATGGAACTGGCAAAAGTCGCAAATCATCTTCGGCGGGGGAAACTGAAGTCCGGCTTTCAGTTGGGCTCGAAAAATAGAAACCTTGCCGCTACTGTTCATGAAGTTGAAATGACCGGGTTGGGGTAGTCTTATGGTGACATAAGAAGGAAGAAAAAACTTAGTTGTGCACTTTGCTAATTTCTCCGAAGTAGTACAACATGGGTGAGACATAAGAGGCTGCCAGCTCTCGGGAATAGCTTGGATGGACATGAGGGGGACAGGGGGAGACATGTTCGGGTAAAGGAAACAACTTTGGAAAAAAGTGTTAGGGAACTTCAGAACAAGAAAATGACTTCGGAACCTATAAAAAATGGAAACTGAAGAAACTGAAGGACCTCTGATAGGGAAACCTACCAAAATGTTTGCCAAAGTCGGTATTAGTAGACGCAGTCATGAAAGGTAGCTGAAAATTGCTCCGTCGCTTGCACCGCCACAAAAGAGAAAGAAGAGCTCGGGAGTAGACGAGAACAGGACAGAAGCAAAGAAAAACAAATGAGCGCTATGAGGGGTAGGAAGGTATATATAGACCGGAGATGGGCAACCGAATCATTGCCATAACTGCCTTGTGAAGGTGAATCATCACCATAATTACCCCTCGAAGATGAAAGGATGCGGCTGATGTAACCGACGTGACTACCCCCAATCACTGCACGCCACATGTCATCCAATACGGGAAACGAGGGCACACTTTCTAACACCACAAAAACCTAGGCACGCATATCCGAACTGATGCTCCTAGTTACGAGACGTGATGGTCTACTGACCTGCAGCAGAGAAAGCAAAAATAAAAAGAGTGCGCACCTCGAGAGCACCAAGGGACCAACCAGGGGGCAAGTAGTTACACCTCAGTTGGAAAGGTACACCTTCGGATGGCGAAGTGTTTCCTTACACGGTGTCCCACTCTGAGCCCTATGAGGTGCCCCTAAGATTCTACAAGCCGAAGTCTCCACTTCGACTTTCTAGGGGGGGCATGTGATAGCCAAAGCGCTATTTCCCCTCCGGATCCACAAAGCTCGTTGGGAATGTTGCATCTCATGCGGAGGGATTTGTATGATCAAGATAGGATTTGTCCCTCCTATATAATGGGAGTGATATCTTTAGGCCCCTTGGTAGAGTAAGACTTAGAAAAATGCTTGGCCATGCTTGGATAAGTTGGTATATGATATCAATGTCATCAATTTAGGTTGGTCTATTTGGTAATCAAGAAACCAAAGATTGGGCTATACGAGAGTGACACATTCCATGTCTCGTGCTTAGTCTTGATATGTTAGACAAAGGGACAATGGCATATATCAGTGATAATCATAAAGGTTTAGTCAAATCACCGAAAATCTTGTCACTTGGGTAGCAATGATGTGTTACTAGACACCGCTCATTGCTTATGATCATAAATGTGATTTATCATCATTGCCAATGTGGTAAGAGCCTATTGGGTCACACACAGAGTTATTTGGATCATTAGAGTGCATGGGCTAATTATTTGGGTTATGGTTTCACAATAATTTTGTATTAATAATGGGCCCAAAAGTTGAGCCATTATTAAGCCCAAAATTAAAGCCTAATTGGATTAGGGATTTGAAACCCATTAGGCCTGGAAGTTGAGTCTCACTATAAATACAACTTTTATTGAGAAATTCATAGCTTCTTGCCCTAGCCTCCCAAAAGGACAGCCGCACTCTTCTCTTGCAATTGTTTGGAGGATGCAAGCTAGCACTACAAAAGCAAGAGAAACGCATCTTCCAGGATATAGTGCAAGCGTGGTGATCTCGATAGGCTTATATGGATACCATAGAGAGCTTGAATATGTCAATTGTTCAGGTTTTGTGATTTGACTCTATAGTTGGGTGAGAGATCTCAACCAAAAATTAGGTATGAAAATTTTTGAACACCCATTTTACCCCATTTCACTTAGATCCTAGAGGGTATTAGTTAAATTTTGCTGTGCTTGTTTGGCTCCCGAAACCCAACATAAGAGAGATAGAATTTGAAATCAAGTTATAAATCGGGGTAGTTCCGATATCCATACCTCCTCATAGAATGTCAATCATAGAGATGACTGAGGTCAAGAAACAACTTGATGAACTTCTTCAAAAAGGGTTCATAAGACCAAGTGTTTCACTGGAGAGAACTCCAGTTCTCTTTGTGAAAAAGAAGGATGGATCTTTGAGATTGTGTATTGACTATAGAAAGTTGAATGTTGTAACTATCAAAAACAAGTATCGACTCCTTATGATTGAGGATCTATTTGATCAACTCAAGGGAGCAAAGATCTTCTCTAAGATTGATTTGAGATCTGGACATTTTTAGTTAAGAGTAAAAGAGGAAGATATACCCAAGACAGAATTTTGAACAAGATTGGACACTATGAGTACATAGTTATGCCATTTGGCTTGACTAATGCCCCTGCTGCATTCATGGATCTGATGAACCATGTGTTCAGACCTTACTTGGACAAGTTTGTAGTGGTGTTCGTAGATGACATCCTAGTGTATTCCGAGGATGAAAGTGAACATGAGCATCACTTAAGAACTATGTTAAGCACACTATTGGATAGTCAACCATATGAAAAAATTTTCCAAATGCCAGTTCTGGTTAAAGGAAGTGTCTTTCATAGGACACATCATTGATGTACAAGGTCTTAGACCAGACCCTGAAAAGGTCAAGGCTGTGCAAGAGTGGGAAAAACCTGAGACTGTAAAGGAAGTTAGAAACTTGCTAGGACTAGCAGGCTATTATAGAAGATTTGTGCCAAAGAGAAAGGTAGAACACCAGAAGCTAGCAGGAACACTACAAACTTTACCCATACTTGTAATTCTCCCTTTTTTGTGAGGTGGTAGCATCTTTTCTTAAAAAGACTTGATTATGAGACAATGAAGATGGTGTGAATATCTCAAAGACATTGATTGTACCATTGAGTACATAGTGGGCAAAGTTATTAAACTGGCTAATGCCTTGATCAGAAAATGCATAGGTATTCTAAAACATGGAGTTAAAGAAGAACATAATAAACTTAATAGCCTGACTTGTTTGGCTAACAGGTGGCTATGATGGCAAAAAGCCCAATTGAAATTGATAACAATTCAATCAACATGGAAGGAAGAAATATTAAGGGCACAATAGCAAGACCAAGATCTCACTAAAATATCTGGGCCGAGACATGGAAAACTATTCCAAGGGTTCTCTTATAGGCAAGGGTTGTTGTATTTACAAAACAAAATTTATGTACCCAAGGGGTATGATTTAAGAGAACAAATCCTAAAACAAGCTCATTCTAGTAAAATGAGCATACACCTTGGAACTATGAAAATGTATCAAAGTTTAAAGGAATACTTATGTTGGCTAAATATGAAGAAGAAAATTAACATATTTATGTCCAAATGTGTGGTATGCCGACAAGTGAAGGTGGACCAACAAAGACGAGGGTGTAAGCTATCAAGTTTTCTTACACCAAAAAGAAAATAGGGACCCATTTCAATGGATTTCCTAGTGAGTATGCCCATGACGCGAGGAAAACATGATACCATTTTATACTTATTAATCTCACAGATCCTTTGGATATGCTGGCACAGCTGTATATTAAAGAAATAGTAAGATTACATGGTATCCCAGATGACAGTTTCAAATAGAGACCCAAGATTGGTGTCCAAATTTTAGAGATCATTACATTTGGCATTGGGTACTCAATCAGAATGAAGTTCAACTTACCATCTTCAAACTGATGGACAAATAGAGAGAACTATACAAATTCTTAAGGATATGTGAGGGCGCTGTGCATTGGATTTTAAGGGAAAATGAGATCAACTTTTACCCTTCATAGAATTCTCCTACAGCAATAGGTATCACTAAGTGATAAAGATGGCACCTTATGAAGCTTTGTATTGGAAAAGGTGATTTATTGCTCAATGTTGGCAAGATCCTAAGGATAAAGTGGAAATAGGACTAGAATTGATCCATGAGACAACTGAAAGAATTAAAATGATCCAAGAAAGAATCAAGGCTGCCAAAAATCGAAAGCAAGCCAAGGCCAATCAAAGAAGAAGAAGAAGAGGCCTAAAGTTCCAAGTAAAGGACTATGTGTAGATTAAGGCTTCTCCAATGAATAGAGTCTTGAGGTTTAGAAAGAAGGGCAAATTGATTCCCAGAAATATTGGGCCATTCCATGTATTAGACAGGAATGGTAATGTGGCATATAAGCTAGATTTACCTTCAGAGCTGGGTCATATACATCATACTTTTCATGTTAGAATAGTTAAAAAGTATTTATCTGACCCACATTAGGCTGTACTAGCTTCTTATATCCTAATGACCGCTAGCCTTACTTATGATGAAAAACCTATAAAGGTTCTAGCTAGGGATGTAACAAAGTTAAGAAGTCAATGGATACAAAAGGTAAAGATCCAATGGTCACACCATTTTGAACAAAAAGCTACCTAGTAAATAGAGACCGAGATACTCAAGAGGCACCTAAGACTACTTCTCACATTGCTTAAGAATTTGGAGGACAAAATTCATTAAGTGGGAGAGAATGTCATGCCTATGACTTGTATAGGGTAGAGGCTATGCTTATGATGGGTATAACTATGCATTAATTGTGTATATGAATGCTACTAGTCATGGGCATAAAAAGAATGGCTAAAAAGAAAACAGGCACTCATGTGGTGTCCTAGGAAACCCTAAGTTTATTGTACTGGAACATGAGGGAAAATGTTGTACTTGTGAGCTAAGAATGGCTCAAATTATGTGCCAAGGTGGACTTTGAGGTGAGAACTTAAAATTTGAAGAAAATGTGCTTAAGAAATGGATGGTACCAAAGAGGAATCAAGGAGAGGTACAAGGTGGCTCTTAGGCACACCTTTATGTTCACCCCGAACATTTGTGAAGGCTTTAAAGCTTAGATTTTGAGAAGGGATTCTATAAGGTTGATGCTTGGCATTGGAGTACAAATGAGGGTTACAATAGAGGCCAAGAAAATGTGAAGAACTCATGAAAACATAGAACTCAAATCGTCGAACGAATGAGCAAAGTGGTTTATCAAAACATTCCACCAAGAGATCTAAGTAGGTCACTAGAATGTTTATAATGATTGAAGTGACTAAAAGGAAGTTAGACCAAGGACTAGTCAACATCCTTGGCCACCAAGGCTATTTGGCCATTGCTTAGACTTAATTATCTGAAGGCAGCTTCTAAACTTATTCAATACAAGTACCTTCCACAAAAAAGTTGAGCTATTGTTCCTAAAAATGACCAAAAAAGAGCTTGAATGAGCAAAGGGAAGTAGAATGAGCAAAAGCTGAATTAAGGTGGCTCTCAGAAAGCCAACAATAGCGCTTATGGTGCATGAAAGATTTTTTGTTTCTTTGCCATCATTGTTGAACTAGGTAAGGGCTTATATATGGCTTTTTCTCTTGGATTTTGAAGGTTAAAAAGCTACCAAAAGGGATGGCTGTGGCCACTGGAACCTAGATGCTATGTTAATGGGCTTTATGTGCATTAAGCACTTTGGTGAGCTAGCTAGTTCACAATTGCCAAGTATTAAGGTTTTTGACAGGAATAGCCGATTACAACTCTCCTAGTTGAAAGCTTGATTGAGGAAGGTAAATTATTTAAAACATAGTTTGGAAGCTTATTTCAAGTTCACATACGAAGAATAAGTATGTTGGGCAAAGTTTACTAAGTTTCGAGGAGTTGAAGATGCCAAATATGGTTTGAGGGCAAAATGGTAATTTTTCATCCTAAAGAACCGGGTCAAGTACCAAGAATTAAAATTAAGTTTTGAAAACCTAGCCCTTGCTTTAAATCTAAACTTAGCTTAAATAAACAAGATTTGACCAAGGTTTTAGTATAGTTACTATTTAAGGAAGGGGGCTTTTTGTAACATTTTATAAAGTTTGGTAGCTTGGTGGTTTAAAGGTTATAAAACTTGGAAAAGTGGTAGCAAGCTGCCATTTTTGCTTATCTATTCCTCCTTTTCCATGTTCAACCTTGCCTCAACTATTTCTCCATGAATTCAAGCTTAAATTCAAGTAATTTTGATGAAATTTAAAGCCACCAAGGGTATTTATGCATTGGAAGGCTTGTTTCAAGAAGATTTTATGTTTTTCAAGCTTGGAATCACATTTCCAATAGGTCCCCTATTTTTGAACGTGATGTAACATGTGTTTCCATGTTGATTTATTGTTTATTTGATGATTTGAAGCTTTGGTTTGGTTAGATGTTAGTAATTTGGTGTCTTGTGCTTTGGTTTGCTCCGAACTTAGGTAGAACTTTGTGCATTCTTTTTCATGGTGAAGAGTTGATTAGTTCTTGCTTGTGACTAGAAATCAAGGTAAGGGATTTATGATTCATGTATAAATGATGTCATTCATAGCTTATCTACTTGTAAAATTCAATTAATTTGATCAATTGCATTAGTTGGTGGATTATGAAGAACATGTTGCACTAGTGAAGTTCTAATGATTTGTGTGGTGTTTATGGACACCATAGGACTGGTTTAAATGGTGCATTGTGATCTAGTGCAAGTGTAATTAAAGGTTTGAGGCATTTAAAGGAGTCAATAGGCCCATTGGAAGGCCTTGGAAGGCCTGAAAGTAGTTGTGGCACAAAATTTGGAATTTCTTAGTATTAAATAGTTGGTGATAGGTCACAAAGGGTTGGTGACTTTTCATGAAAATTCTAGGGGGTTTTGTACTATGGCAACACATCTTTGTTCATTGGTGATGCATCACCGATAGCTTGGACACCCTATAGTGTTTTTGAGGTGATTCCAAATCCTACACAAAGCTAAGAAAGAGCACTATCATCTTTATGCCTTCACCAAGCCTAGAATTTCCTGGGTTTAAAGTTATTTTAGTTCAAAGAGAAGGCATGTTTGGCCACAATAGAGCACAATTAGTTGGGCACAAGGTTTAATACCATCAGAAGCCTTGTTGGGCCTTTGTATTTTAGGCTTCAATGAAAGAAGCTTATTGCACCTAGGTGGGTTTTGAAGAACCTAGTAAATGAGTCCAAACATGGTCATTGCCACTTCACTAGTGTGAACCAAGTAATTGCAAATAGGGAAACACCATGGATGAAGGCTTAGTGCACTTGTTGCCCAGCTAAGTTATGACTTGAGGCACAGGTGAAAGCTTAGTGCATCCTTGGTAGGTTAAATGGTAAGGCTCAGTGCCTTGCTGTTCTAGGTGAGCTTATTTGCTCAAGACACCAAGTGGGACCCTAGTGCACCTCTATTTGGGTGGAGCCTTAGCACACATATGGCCTTAGTAATTTTCCTCTAGGTTGAGGGATCGCTTTCTAAGATTCTTCGATTCTCACTCCTTTAGGTTTTGTTGTGCAGTTTTAGGTGTCATCGGGCTAGCATCCATTAAGGGGCCAGGCTCATGATTAGGTATATGGTTTATTTGAATCTTTATGATTCTAGTTTGTAGTTCACTTCTTGGTTAACTTATGGTACTAACTACAGTCATCCTGACATGGCCATCCTTGGCCCCTGCCCAGGAAGCCCTGTGAGAGTTGGTCTCACGGTGGATTGCAATTGGCTAGTTGTGCATGTGTGCGGATTAAATCTCATGATACTAGTTGATTATCCTAGAATATGCAATATACATGCTCTTCATGCTTTGACTTGGTTTATTAAAACCATAACACAATAACTTGGCCAAGTAATTTCTACACATAAGTAAGTACAAATAGCCAAAGCATACAAAATCAACATTTGTGTGAGTTTACTACACATAACAACTCGTGATAACATTCATACATAAAGTAGTCTAATGCCCTCACCTAAGAGCAACCCTAGAGTCGAGGACTCCTCATAACATAGACTATAGAGGCAACTAAAAGTATTGTATAATTACAAGCCTCCACTGAGATCTCTTTGACTTAACTCCCACTTTGGATGGAAATCCTAGTGGCGAGTCTCAAAAGTCCTTGCCCAAGTGCTACTAGGCTCTGCAACCAAGGGAAGATACTAGTTAGTACTGTTGGTGGCCAGGGGCCTCATCGTTTATAGTCATAGTGACTGGTGGAGGGACTTCTGGGAGGAAGAACGCCTGGTGGACTGGACAGCCCAAAGGAGAGTGCCTGAAAGCTCAGAAACAAAATGGTTAGGAGGCCCCCGGAGTGTTTTTCCGGGGGGGGAGCCTCCGACGCCCAAGTCAGTGGTGGCTGAGAGAAGGGCAGAGAAAATAGCACAAAGGGCTCAGAAGTTTTGCCTGGTAGCGGGAGCCGTATTTTGCCAGCCAACCTACCAACCTCCTGTCAAGTATTAATTCCTGGTATTTATAGGAGTGCCTAGCCCGTTCAGATCGTGACACGTGTTCGGTCAGATGTTCCTGAATTTCTGGGCGTAGGGGACAGATAGTTGGTAGCAGGTTGCCTTGAGCCATGTGCTGAGACGGGCCATGATGTGATTTTGATGGCGTCAGCGTGGTAGAGCGCCTTTTGAGGCGGCTTGTGGCATCTGTGAATGGATGTGTCAGAGGCTTCCTTAAATGCTTCCATAAATACCCCTGCCGTACTCCCGAGGTCCCTGGGTGAGGTCGTCCTTTGGTACGGACAGAGCCTCTTCGGGAAACAAGCCCTGAGTTCGGGGTTTCCCAGCTTCAGGGAGTTCCGCCTTCGGGGATATCGTGTTCGGCTTGCTATGTCAGGTGACAATTTTCCGAAGGCGATCAGTTCACGACCCTGGGGGGGGGCGAGTAGTGTCCTGGCGTGCCGGGCTCGGAGCTCTTCGGCTATCTCCCGAGGTGCCTGATCACACCTTTTCTCGGGTAGCGCCAGCTTCTTCTGGCCATGACTGTGGCAGGGAGTTCGGCCAGATAGAGGCGATAGCCTTTGGCTATCACATGCCCCCCTTTGGAAAGCCGAAGGAAGACTTCGGTTTTGCATCTCTTTCCGAGGTCGTCTGTGGGAGTCTTTTTGGAAGCATAACCTGTTCCGAGGATGTGCCTTTTGCCCGAAGATCACGGGCTCTACGGTCTTGGCCTTTTCTTTGGCGTCCTCGAGGCGGAGTCTGCGTTTTGTTTCTGCAGGTCTGTTCGGCCAAGCGTGTCAGTCTGAGCAGCGCGTCCCAGTTTTCCAGGGATGTCAGAAGACGTGTCCCAGCTTTCAAGGGACGTTTGGAGGACGTGTCCCCTATTTTTGCGCAGCAGTTGACACGTGGCGCTTTGCCATTGGAGGAGAGTCGCGTCGGTTACAGAGGGCGCGCCTTTTCAAGTGCAGAGAGTAATTACGGCGTCGGTTCGCCTCCAAAGGGTACTTATGACGGCGTTTCGGTTACCCACCTCTGGCTTATAAATAGCCCATTTCATCATAAGTTCCTTACGTTTTTGCTCTTTTCTCTGCTTTGCCTCTTTTGCTCTTTTCTCTGCTTTGCCTCTGTTCTTGCATTTTTCTTGCTTTCTGTGGCGGAGCTTCCTTAATCAGAGCCTTTTTTCCAGCCAACTTTCACGACGGCGTCCTCAGATTTTGGCAAATCTTTCGGTGGGTTTTTGTTTTTCAGCGCGTTTTGATCCCTGTGTTCTTCTGAGTTTTTCTCTGGAAACTGTTTTCTTCCGTTTTCAAACTCATTTTTATGTCAAAAATGCCCATTCCTGAGAGCTGGCAGCCTCTTTTAGCCCATCCTTGTTGCACCACCCCTGAGAAGTTAGAGAGGTGGAAGAAAAAATTCTTTCTTCCCTCTTACGCCGTTACCAGGCTGCCTCGTTCTAGCCACTATGCATTTTCAAACCATAGTAAGGAGGTTACCGTTTTCCGAGCCCAGCTGAAGGCCGGTCTTCGGTATCCTCCCCCGAAGATGGTGTGCGAGTTCTGCCAATTTCATGGCATTGCGGTGAACCAGCTTCCCCCGAACTCGTTCTGCTATTTCAACGCCTACCTCTGCATGTGTGGCGTCTTCGGGATAGAACCCCATTTCAGGATTTTTATGCAGTACTACAAGCTCTCTGTGGTCCCGAAGGGTGGCTTCTATTTCATGCTACCTCGGGGATCCGGGAGCAAGAAATTCATGTTCACCTTCGCCACTAAGGATAGCTGGCGGGGGTGGCAACAGAAGTTCTTCTTCATGAAGATGGCTGAAGCCTGGTCGGACGTTCCGATCAAATGGGCTCAGGGAACACTGGATGCGGACGTTGGTGATCCGAGGATGCTGCTGACCCCAGAGTTGGCTCCCGTGTTCGCGGATTTCGACGCCCGCATTCGGGCTGTTTCTGACTGGGATCCCGAGGTCTCTCCGCGCGCCCTTTACCCTTTTCCAATCAACTGGAAGTTGATGACCGAAGAGGTCCTTCGGGAACTAAAGGTGGTAAAGGAGCACAAGACTGACCTCGGGATGCCAGCTCCTGCCATTGCCGGGAAAGATTCCTGGTTGGTCAAGCTTCTTAAGGAGGAGATTTCTTTCGAAACGCTTGCCGAAAGTGAGTTATCTTCTACTCCTTTGCTGTTTTTTCCTCGGACTTACGCTGATGTTTCTCTCCTTTTTCAGAGATGGGCGACGACACTGCCGCCTATTACAAGTCCCTCTTCTCCGGCCAAGTGGAGAAGGACGATCAAACGAAGAAGGCGGCTTCCCGAAGGCGGAAGTCTACTGGCGCGGGTCCTTCGAGGAAACGGGCAAAGAGAGCTGCTCAGGTTCCTCTAGAAGAAATACCCGAGGAGACTGCCGAGGAGCCTGGGACAGCCGAGGTTCCGGCGTCTGAGGCTGCTGCTTCCGAGGTCCCTCCACCCGACGTCCCTCCTCAAAGTCCTTCTGCGTCGCCTGCCCTCCTTGATGTAGTGGTAGAAGTACCTTCTGCCGAGGAGCGGCGTAAGTAGAAGGGTAAGGGCATTTCGGTCGAGGAGGCCGAGGACTCCGAGGACGATGTTGCCGAGGTCCCGCCAGGTTTGTTTCCAGACAAAGTGTGCTTCCTTTGTTTTTTCTGGAATTTGCCTTTGTCTCTGACCTGTTTCTCTTTTCCGCCCTGCAGGGGAGCTACTTACCCCGAACTGGAGGGCCGAACACGCGGAGGCGAGGGCCCGTCGCGACGCCAAAGTCCCGCAAGGGAAAATACCAAAGGAGCCTTTCTGGACATTCACGGAGGACATGAACCTGTACTCCGAGGACTGTCCTGAAATGGCGAAGCAGATTTAGAAGGGGGTGCTCACCGAGGCCTCCTTCAGGCTATAGCGGCGGCCCACCCGGGGGATAACACTCTTGCCGCAAAGATCACCGAGCATGCTGCTCAGGTATATCCTTCACAACTCTTCCCCTTCAATTTTTTCCTAAGTGTTTGGCTCTTACTGACCTTGCGTTTTATCTCCTTTGCAGCTGCTGGGGTACGCCGGCTTTCTCCGAGTTCGGGTAGCCAGGCAGACGGCATTCCGAGCTTCGGCCTTAGAGGCCCTAGAAAAGGCGAAAGCGACGTGCTCAGAATTGACCACCAAGAACCAGCAGCTGGCAGATGCTGCGAAGGAGGAAGCTGCCACCCTTCGGGAGGGGTTCCGAAAGGAGAAGGAATTCTTGATGGCAGACTCTTCCCTAAAGATTGCCGATCTCCGCAATCAGGTGGCGGGGCTGCGCGCTGCAAACCAAGACCTTCTTCAAGACAAGGGAAAAAAGGAGAATATCATAGTCACGCTCTTGTCTGAGAAGAAAACCCTTCAAGCCGAGGTTCAGTCTTTGAAGAAGGAGCCGAAGGGGGAGGAGCGGATAAGGGTGCCGGAAGAGGAGGTCGGGGATCTGAAGGACGAGCTTGACGACCTTGAGCTTAAGAAGAACAAGGCTGATCAAATGAACAAGGTCGCGTTTCAGGACGGCTTCTGCCTCGTTCGGCACCAGGTTCTCCAGAGGTTCCCAGGTCTGGACCTCTCTTTTCTAGAGGGTCTAAACATTCCTGGGGGACCTCGGTGGAAATGGTCCAAGATCGAACATCTGAAGCTTCCTCCAATTCCAGCGCGGAAGGTGGCGGAAAAGGGTGGACAAACGAGTGGCTCTCAGGACGCCGCGAACCCTTAGGCTTCTTTAGGGCCCCTTTTCCTTCCCTTCTTTTTTGTACTCCTTCTTCGGGCACTTCTTTATTGTAAGGCAGCTTTGCTCTTAACGGAGATTTTTTGGCTAAGTGTTTCTTCAAGTTTCTTTATTTCCATTGTCCCGAACACGTTCGCTCAAGAGACTTCGGAAAACCTGCGATCAAAGAAACTTTTTTACCTTCCTTTGTCCTGAGTACGTTTTACTCGAGAGACATTCTGGAAAGTCTGAGAAAATTTTGACTAAGTCTTTTTGCAGGCTTTTGCATTTCCAATTTTTCCCGAACATGATTGCTCAAGGGACTTCGGAAAACCATCAGTCAAAATTTTTGTTTTTTCCAGTTGTCCCGAGCATGTTTGCTCAAGGGACTTCGGAAAACCTTCCGCGAGATTTTTCTCTTCCCATTTTCCCGAGCACGTTCGCTCAAGGGAGCTTGGGAAATTATCTTAGCGCTGGCTACGGTGAGTATTTCTGCGAGATTTTTGTTTTCCATCTTTCCCGAGCGTGGCGGCTCAAGGGACTTTGGAAAGCCATATCTACGCTTTATCATGGCGAGCATCTTTCGCGGAATATTGTTCATTTCTGCACTTAAGAAATTTTCTCAAGATACTACTATATATTTAGAACATTTTTTGTTCAACATACCTCCTCCGCTCAACCTTAAGCGTAGAATTTTTTCAAGGCGCCCGAGTGCCAATTGTTCTTCAATTCTATGCCTTCGACGTCGCCAAGCTTGTACACGCCTTTTCGTTGTTTCGGCAAGGGCCAGATAGGGTCCTTCCAAGTTTGCGCGAAGTACGCCATGGGATGGCCTTCGAGGTGCGAAGTCGGCCTTTCGGAGAACGAGGTCTCCCTTCTTGATTTCTTTTGGCCTGGCCCGTAAGTTTATAGCCACGGCCACTCTTTGCTGGTAAGCTTTTCTTCTCAGCTCGACTATTTCTCTGTGTTCGGCCACCAGATCGAGATTGGTTCTTAGGCCGAGGTCGTTACCACCTTCATCAAATACTTGCACCCGTACCGAAGGTCGAACTATCTCTACTGGGATAATGGCCTCTGTTCCGAAGACGAGTGAGAAAGGAGTTTCCCCTGTGGCTCTTCGGGGCGTCGTTCGGTAGCTCCATAATACACGTTGGAGTTCTCCCGGCCATTTCCCCTTGGCTTCCCCTAGTCTCTTTTTCAGGCCATCTTTTATGGTCCTGTTCGATACTTCCACCTGCCCGTTGCTTTGGGGGTGAGCTACTGGGGCGAAGTGCATCTTTACTTCGAGGTCGGCGATGAATTCTTGGAATCCTTTGTCTATGAACTGGGATCCATTATCAGCTACCGGTACCCTCGGTATGCCGAATCTGCATACGATGTTCTTCCATACGAACTTCTGCACTTCTTTTGCCGAGATAGTTGCCAGTGGTTCTGCCTCTACCCATTTTGAGAAATAGTCCACTGCTACCACGCAGAATTTCACGCCTCCGGGTCCGGGGAGTGGCCCAATAAGGTCTATGCCCCAGACTGCGAAGGGCCAAGGATAGTCTGCCGAAGTTACCATTTCCGAGGGTGTCCTCTGGATTTTTGCATGTCTCTGGCAGCTACCGCATTTCCGGACGAACTGTCTTGCGTCCTTTCTCAGGGTAGGCCAGAAGTATCCTTGGCGGAGTATCACTGCTGCAAGGGCATCAGTTCCAATGTGTGAACCACACATGCCTTCGTGAACTTCTTCAAGGACCATTTCAGTATCCTCTTCATCCACACATCTTTGCAGCGGATTCGCATATCCCTGTCGGTATAACTCTTCGCCAATCAGGAAGAATCTTCCGGAGCGTCTTCGCAGTCTTGCAGCATCGCCGGGGTCTTCGGGGAGCAAATTCTCTGCGAGGTATCTTTTTATTGGATCTTTCCACCCTGTTCCCGAGGTCATCATGCTCAGCACTGAGATGCTCGGATGGTCTAGCACCTCGGTGTATGTTTTTGACTTCGCCAAGCAATCGGCCTCAGTGTTATTCCGCCGGGGTACATTTTCGATCCGCACGGCGTCAAACTCTTGGATGAGCTTTGCTACCAGCTCATGGTATTTTGCCAAGATTGGGTCCTTCGCCCCATAATCTCCTGCCGTCTGCCGAACTACCAGCTGGGAATCGCTGTGAGCCTTTAAGTTTCTCACGCCAATCTTTCTGGCCAAGCGTAATCCCGCTATAAGGGCTTCATACTCAGCTATATTGTTGGTGGCGTTGAAGCTGAACTTGATAGCCTTCATTACCTCCAGGCCTTCAGGGCCCCTGATGACTGTACTCCAGCTCCTTGGTGTTCGGGCCCTGAGGCTCCGTCTTTGTGCAAGGTCCATTCTGGCTCACCCTCTTTTGGATCTGAATGGCTCTCCTCAGTGGTGGGTATTTCGGCGATAAAATCTGCCAGTGCTTGAGCTTTTATGGCCTTCCGAGGCTCATACGTGATTTCGTGTTCGCCCAGCTCTATGCACCACTTGGAGAGCCTTCCCGAATGATCAACTCTCTTCATGACATCCCGTAGTGGCAGACTACTTCGGACGATGATGGGGTGAGCCTGAAAGTATGGTCGCAGCCTTCTCCCTGCAAGCACCAAGGCATATATAGCTTTTTGAAGCAAAGGGTACCTGACTTCGGTGCCATGCAGGGACTTGCTGACATAGTAGACCGGCCATTGCTTTGGCCCTTCTTCTTTCACAAGGACCGAGCTCACAGCTTTTTCTGTGACGGCGAGGTAGAGTACGAGGGGCTCTTCCTCCCGAGGTTGTCGCAGAGTCGGCAGGCTGGCCAGGTAGACTTTGAGTTCTTCCCAGGCCTTTCGGCAATCTTCATCCCAAGGAAGATCATTCCTTCCGAGGTCACCTTCCATCTTTGCTGCCTTTGTGAGGACTTTGAAGAAGGGTCGACACCTATCTTCGTACCTGGAAATAAACCTGCTCAGAGAGGTTATTCTTCCGGTGAGTCTCTGCACGTCTTTGACTGTGGTAGGAGTTCGGAATCCAAGCAGAGCCTTAATCTTCTCGGGTTTAGCCTCGATGCCTCTTTCGGGTACCATGTACCCAAGGAACTTTCCCGAGGTCACCCCGAAGATGCAGTTCTCAGGATTTAGGCGGATCCCGAAGGCTCTGAGTTTTTGGAAGGTTTCCTCTAAATCTGCAACGTGGTAGCCGGGCAGCTCGCTCTTGATTCTCCCCATTTGGTCTTTGAAGACCTTGTTCATCAACCTCTGGTGGGTGGCTCCTTGCATTTTTTAGCCCGAAGGGCATCCTGATATAGTAATATGCTCCTCCCTCGGTAATGAAGGCAGTCTTCTCTTCATCTTCGGGGTTCATCCTTATCTGATGGTAGCTACTGAAGGCATCTAGGAAACTTAGGAGCCCATACTCAACAGTTGCATTTACCAGTTGATCTATTGGCGGCAGAGGGTATGAGTCTTTCGGGCAAGCATCGTTCAAGTTTCTGAAGTCGATGCACATCCGGAGTTTTGCTGCTACCTTCTTTCGTGGCAATGACCATGTTGCTCAACCATTCGGGGTACTTGACCTCCCTGATAACTTCAGCATCTAGGAGATGCTGGACTTCGGTTTCGACAAAGTTGCTTTTGTGGGATGAGATGCTTTGTTTCTTTTGCCAGACAGGCCTTGCTTCCGGGCTTACCTTGAGGCTGTGCAGTATTATGCCAGGGTTTATCCCCGGCATATCTTTTGGCGAGTAGGCAAACAGACCTTTATTTTCTAGCAAAAAGGATACAAGATTTTCCTTGTCACCTTCGGCCAAGCTCTTCCCTATTCGGGTAGATTGACCTGGGACAAGCTCTACTGCTTCCGTTTCTGCTTTGGCGAGATCTTCTTCTTTGCCTTTTTCTAGCGCCTTTGCCTCCATCGTTTGCGCGAGGTTGCTCGCCGGAGCTTTTCGTTTTTTTACAAACACCTTTCTTACCTCGGCTTGGTCTAGGAAGACCTCTGCATCTCCATCCTTGGTCGCGAATGTGACAGTCAAGTACTTCACATCAGGGCGAATATGCAGGTTCCCCATTGTCTGTCTTCCAAGGATGACGTTGTACGAGGATGGGACGTCCATGACGATGATTCTCGCCATTGTGGATGCGTACAATTCAGCTGCTCCTCTTACCGAAGTCCCTTTCATTATCAACGGGAGTTTGGATGGTCCAACCCCAAAAGTGGGCGAGGTGACAGGCTTTAGTTCGCTGCTGGAGATGCCCAAACTCGACAGCAGGTGTGAGAATAAGACGTCAGCTTTTAAGCCATCATCAAGCAACACTTTTTCGACGCCTCAGTTCCCTATCCTTGCCGTGATCAGCAGCGGATCATCGTGGGGGAAGACGACGGTGGAGCTATCTTTGCGAGCCAGTTTCTTTGATGGACTTTGATACTCCATGACTGCAATTTCTCTGGCTTTCCGCTTTCTTTCCGAGGATGGTAGCCCCGTGATGATGGTTTGGATAACCCCTGCTAGAGGTGGAGGGCGCGTTTTTGGACTTCGGTTTTTCCGCCTGTCGGAGTCAAAGTTCTAAATCTTCGGCCCTTTCTTCCTCCATTTTTCTGCCTTTCGGGGGTGACATCCTCAGGTATTTTCGAAGTTGGCCCTGTTTTATCAGCGACTCTATGTACTTCTTTAGCTGGAAGCAATCTTCGGTGTCATGGCCGTGGTCGCGATGAAACTGGCAGAACTTCTTGTCATTCTTTTTGTTATCGGCGGCCATGGCCCTTGGCCGCCGAATTTGCTTCCCCTGCCTTTCCAGCGCCATGAGAATGTTGGTCCGTGTAGTGCTCAATGGTGTGAAACTTTGGGGTTCCCTTCCCCGCATTCTCCGAGGTCGTCCTGCCTGTTCGGTAGGATGCCGAGCTTGTTGACTGGACCCTTTGACGTGGTGATGATCAGATTCTGGCCCAGCCATCCTCAGTTCCTCGACTGTCATGTGTTGCTCCGCCCTATGGTAAAATTCTCCGAGGGTCTCCGGGGGGTCATTTGAGAACTCATAGAACAGCTGTGAGTCTCGCCGAAAGCCCCGTGTCATGGCGAGAATGCGGATTTCGGGCCGGAAGTCTAGGACGCTCAGAGCTTCTCTGTTGAATCTTTCGACATAGTCTCGGATGGTTTCTCCGTTCCTCTGCTCTATGTCGAACATCTGTACAGGCATCTTCGCAGTAGGTCTGCTCCCAATGAACTGCTGGGTGAAGGCTGTGGACAACTCCCGGAACTCAGTAATGGTCCCTGGGGGCAAGGAATTGTACCACGCCGTGGTTGGCCCTGTGAGGGTGACTTCGAAGCACTTGCACATGGTAACATCATCAGCACCGTGTATTATCATGCTCCGTCTGTACTTCGTCAGGTGGGCCTGCGGATCAGTACGACCATCATAAATTTCCAACCGAGGTACTCTGAACTCGCCTGGCATGGCTGCCTTAACGACGGCCTGAGTGAAAGGGGAGTCACCTTCGCAGGATGTTCCCGAGGGTCTGGCCCAAACGGATTTTCTGGCCACTTGTTTTTCCACTCTGTCCAGCCGTGCTAGTATCTTCTCCATGAGCACTGTGGCGCTAGGGCCTTCTTCAGGGAATGAAGATCGTCGGCGCCTCTTCGGGGGGCGAGTTCGGCGCTGAGGGGACAAGGACCTCGCCTCAGGCGACGAACTGCTTCGCTGTGAGACTCTCAGTCGCTTGGACCTGGTTTGTCCCACAGAACGTTTCCCGAGGGCTATAATTTCTGTGGATGATTCTTCGCGAGGGTCTCCACTCCCCAAACTGCGATGTGTAGACTTGGGACTCCTCTCCCGAGGGCGTGTCACTGAGGGGGGTCTCTGGGCCTGTGCTTGCTGCGGCCACCTTCGGCCGATCTGCTGTGTCACTTCAGACACGACCGAACGCTGAAAGTCCCTCAAGAAACTCATGGTGACTACCAGAGGGCGGTCTTCCTCGGGCGCAGAAGTCCCTGGGAGTGTTTGCTTAGCAACCGGTTGTATCTCAGGCGCAGACGGGGACCTCGGGAGTCCCTTGTCCTTAGAACGCCGAGTCTTAACGACGGCGATCTCAGAGCGGGTTCCCACAGACGGCGCCAAATGATGGCTAGGGGCCTCATCATTTATAGTCATGGTGGCTGGTGGAGGGACTTCTGGGAGGAGGAACGCCAGGTGGATTGGACAGCCCAAAGGAGAGCACCTGAAAGCTCAGAAACAAAAGGTTAGGAGGCCCCCGAAGTGTTTTTCCGGGGGGAGCCTCCGACGCCCAAGTCAGTGGTGGCCGAGAGAAAGGCAGAAAAAATAGCACAAAGGGCTGATGAGTTTTGCCTGGTAATGGGAGCCGTATTTCGCCAGCTAACCAACCTCTTGTCTGGTACTAACTCCTGGTATTTATAAGAGTGCCTAGCCCGTTCAGATCACGACACGTGTTCGGTCGGACGTTCCTGACTTTCTGGGCATAGGAGACAGATAGTAGGTTACCTTGAGCCATGTGCTGAGACGGGCCATGATGTGATTTTGATGGCGTCAGCGTGGCAGAGCGCCTTTTGAGGCGGATTGTGGCGTCTGTGATTGGATGTGTCAGAGGCTTCCTTAAATGCTTCCATAAATACCCCTGCCGTACGCCCGAGGTCCCTGGGTGAGGTCGTCCTTTGGTACGGACAGGGCCTCTTCGGGAAACAAGCCCTGAGTTCGGGGTTTCCTAGCTTCAGGGAGTTCTGCCTTCGGGGATATCGTGTTCGGCTCGCTATGTTAGGTGCCAATTTTCCGAAGGCGATCAGTTCACGACCCTGGGGGGGCGAGTAGTGTCCTGGTGTGCCGGGCTCGGAGCTCTTCGGCTATCTCCCGAGGTGCCTGGTCACACCTTTTCTCGGGTAGCGCCAGCTTCTTCTGGCCATGACTGTGGCAGGGAGTTCGGCCAGATAGAGGCGATAGCCTTTGGCTATCATCTGTTACTTGATCAACAAGCCAACTAAATATACCCATGTAGACTAGAATCACAAGGATTTTCAAATGCCGTACCTATACACACAAAAGAATACTACTACGATAATCCTCAACAATTACCCGGTCCAGCAACTTCAGTCTCTGCATAACATAACTAGGAAGTGAGAATTCAACAATTCTCACTAAGGGGTCTTTAGTGTACCTGTAGGAAAATTACTAGGACTGGACATATGATGAACATATGTAAACTTGCTACAAGCTCACACAGCATGAGGGTCTGATATATGCACATATAACTAGGCCATTAAGACCTCTCCTTAACTAGTCGTCCTCACATTGCATCACTCCGTGCCTAGCGAGTTCTGATCACTAACCCGCTCCTAGTAAGCCGTAGCTTACTTGATGCAATCATGTAGCCTTCCCTTAGTCGTTATGCAGGGGAATTATGGTGGAACTTTGTAGACTAGGCCATAAGACCTCCTTGTAGACTAGATGAACAAGGTTTCACCTTGCAACCTAATGCCTATGGCATGGCTAGGTCGACAAGGGTTCTAAACCTTTCACCTGAGCTAGTGGTACTTAGTTATGTTCATTTGCATCCTAGTTTCCTTTCTTGTTGCACAAGTAACCTTAAAACTCTACAAAACTCGAGGAAACTCTTATGTTTTGTGGGACTTTCGGAAGTCTCAGAGTACCCCCGGAATCCTTAGACCCCTAGGTACGCTAAGAACCCCCTTACGTCTCACTTGGATCATCCTAGCAAAATGTGGAAAATCTGCCATTTTTGTCTGTGTTTACGCGTTGCCACAGTTGGTAACATTCTGTGAACTTTTGCTGGATTGGCGACGCGTTGCTAGCGTTGACATGTTGCTGGCGTCGACATGTAATTGGCGATGCTTCGCCAATCTGCAGAAATACAAAATTTCGCGCATTTTGCTGCTATGAACTTTGGATGATTCCTACACATATTAAACATGCATGGAATGCCTCCAAATTTCATACACTCATAGAACATGTTGCATAGAACATAACCAACTATCACAAGCTAATCTATGATGTCTTGTAACATCAATCCAATTCTCTCAAATCTCTTAGTCCACCACAATTCAACCAAAACCTTTAACTAATGCCATAGCTAAAACTACTCGAATTCTTCAAGCAAACTTAAGCTAATGGCATTAAATAAACTTGAAAACATATCTCCCTTACCTCAACTCAAAGCAACAAGCAAGAATCAAGCTCCTTTTCAATCAACCAAGCTCACCAAAGTTCTACACAAGTTCCAATAAAAAAAAGCACTAATCACTAAAACTTCACTATCTAAGCAAAACCCAAGATCCAAACTAAGTAAATAACATGAATTCAATCAAGAATGCATTAATTACCTCGCTAAAAAATAAGGGATATGGAAAAACGCCCTTCCAAGCTTCAAAATCATGGTTTCAAGCTTGAAATTAGCTTCTCCAAGCTTATATACTTTGATAACTTCTTGTTCCACCAAGAATTTCTTGATTCCAAGGAGAATTGGATGGAAAAATGAGAGTGGAGAGGATGAACATGAAAATATGGCAGCCACCCTCACTTTCCCCTTCTTAAACCCTCCCTTAACACACAAGCCATCAAAGTATTAAGCTTAATACAATTAAGCTCCTATCTTTGTAACTTAGTCATTCTTGATTAAATTCTTGTCTATTCTTTAAGTTTGAGTTAAGGTTAAAAGTTAAGTTATAAAAATTCATTTTAAAACACTTGGGACTCATCTCGGCTATTCAGGATGAAAAATTACCATTTTTCCCCTGAACCTCATTTAGTGCCTTATTCTTCTCGGAACTTAGTGAACTTTGCTAAACTTTTCTATTCTTGCTATGTAAACTTGAATTAAGATTCTAAACTTAATTTAAAACACTTTACCTTCCTCAATTACACTTCCCATTAGAAGGGCCATAACATTCTCCCTTCTTTCTTGAATTTGGTCCCCCAAATTCCGTTGCACCTCCAAAAAAATACTAGGATATCTTTTCAGCATATCTTGCTCCGTCTCCCAGGTAGCTTCCTCCTCACTATGGTTAGACCAAAGGATCTTAACCATTGGAATCCACTTAGTCTGCAATTTCTTGACTTGTCTATCAAGTTTCTGAACAGGTTTCTCTTCGTAGTTCAAGTCTTCTTGAATAGGTATCACTGAAGGATTAACTACCTGTCCCAGGTCCACTGTACATTTTCTGAGTAGACTAACATGAAACATGTTATGCACTTGGGATAGGTTAGGTGGTAATGCTAACCGATAAGCAACTTTCCTTACCCTCTCCAATATTTCATAAGGTCCAATATACCTTGGAGCTAACTTGCCCCTTTTCCCAAAATGGCTAACTCCTTTCATGGGTGACACTTTCAGAAGTACTTTGTCCCCAACTTTAAAACTCAAGTCTCTTCTTCCCAAATTGCCATAGTTGGTCTGCCTGTCATTAGCTGTCTTAATCTACTGCTGGATTAACTTAATCTTAGATGTAGTGTCAGCTATGATCTCAGGTCCAATAACTACCTTGTCTGCAGAGTCTGCCCAACAATGAGGTGTCATACATCATCTCCCATACAAAGCCTCATATGGTGCCATTCCAATAACAGCTTGATGACTGTTATTATAAGCAAACTCTATCAGTAGTAAATACTGATCCCAATCACCTCTGAAATCAATAGCACACATCAACAACATATCCTCCAAAGTCTGAATCACTCTTTTAGATTGCCCATTAGTCTGAGGATGAAAAGTAGTACAAAGACTATCTTTACTTCCCAATGCTTCTAGAAGAGCATTCCAAAATCGTGATGTAAACCGAGGATCTCTATTAGATGTAATCTGATCCGGTATCCCATGGAGTCTCACAATCTCCTTGAAATACAACTGAGCCAACTTCTCTAATGTATAAGTGATCTTGATAGGTATGAAATATGCCGACTTTGTCAGTCTATCAACCACTACCCATATAGCATCATGCTGACTCTGAGTATTCGGTAACCCCACTAGGTAATCCATAGTAACGGATCCCCATTTCCTCACTGGCAAAGGTAAACTCTGAAGTGTGCCTGCTGGTTTCTGATGTTCAGCTTTAACCAACTGACATGTCAAACACTTTGCCACATGTTCTCCTACGTCCCTTTTCAATCCTGGCCACAAAAAATGTGTCTTCAGATCTTGATACATCTTACTAATACCAGGGTGAATATTCAAAGTACTACTATGTGCCTCCTGTAGGATTTGTTGCCTAAGTCGATCCATATTCGGTACATAGAGACGATCTCCATAATGTAATATTCCATCCTTGTATCTGAATTCCTTCCTCATAGTACCAAACTTCACTTCTCCTAAAATGTTCTTCAACAACGGATCTTTCATCTGAGCTTCTTTAACTTTGACTAACCAAGCTAACTACACTTCCAGAACATAGACTAGGGATTTTTCTCGACTTTTCCATAATTCATGCAAAGCTAAGAAACAGTCCCTCAATATTCCTTCAGAGGAGTTCATAGCCTAATCCTTATATAAGATTACTCCTGTGTACTTCCGACTCAACGCATCTGCTACCACATTTCCCTTACCAACACAGTACTCAATCGAACAGTCATCATCCTTGATGTATTCAATCTATCAACCCTGCCTCATATTCAGATCCCTCTGAGTAAACAAATACTTCAAACTTCAAACTCTTATGATTGGTGAAAATCCTGAATGACCTCCCCATCAAATAATGCCTCCACAACTTTAGTGCAAAAATTACTGCTGCTAGCTCAAGATCATGAACAGGATAGTTTAACTGATTAGGCCTCAATTGTCTTGAACCATAAGCAATCACTTGTCTGTCCTGCATCAACACACATCCCAAGCCAGAACTAGATGCATCTGTATAGACTGTAAAAGCTCTGTTTGGATCTGGGAAAACAAGTATAGGTGCATTAGTCAATCTTTCCTTCAATTCCATATAAGCTTCTTCACACTTCGGTGTCCACTCAAACTGATGCCCTGAAGCATCTTTGTCTAATGACATGGTGAGTTCCGAGGGAGCTTCCGAGGAGGGAGAACATCTGACGGAGAGATTCCCCAGGTGGGAAAATACCTGAAAGGCTCACAAAAAAGCGTTAGGAGGTCCCCGGGATGTTTTTCCGGGGAGGAGCCTTCGACGCCCAAGTTAGTGTCCTGATAGTGAGTAAAGTAGGAACCCCTAAATGGATATAGAATCTGGCCTATATATGTTTTTTACTGTGCGAGAATGCTGATGGAGAGATCCCTTGCCAAGTCCTGTTTCCCAGTATTTAGAGAAGTACTTCACCTGTTCGGATCCTGACAAGTGTGCGGTCGGATTCTTTCTGTGCTTTTTGGGCGTAGGGAACAGGTAGCCGTTTGTAGGCTCCTGGTTTTGTGGCTGAGACGGGACTTGGATGATGTCAGCGTGTCAGGCTGCCATTTCAAGTAGCGTGTGGGCGATCTGTCAGAGGCTCCTTAAATGCTCATTAAATGCTCATGCCGTACTCCCGAGGTCCTTTGGGCGAGGTCGCCCTTTGGTACGGACGCCCTTCTTCGGGAATCACGCTAGTGGCTCGGGGAGTTCTCTAGCTCGGGAGTTCCGCCTTCGGGGAGAATCTCTCCTGCTTTCAGTAGCTGGTTCTTTTCTCCCGAAGGCGATATGTTCGGTTCCCCGAGGGAGTCAGCAACACATTTAGATAACCTGGCGTTTCAGCCGAAGTACTTACTTCGTCGTGCTCGACTTCGCTTCTGCCGAGGTCGATGGCAATGCTTCTTTCCGAGCTACGTCAGGCTCCCCGAACAAACCTTCGGGGAAGTATATACTGGAAGAGGCGAGAGCCCTTCGGCTATCACAGGCCCCCCTCGAAAAAGCCGAAGTGGAAACTTCGGTTTGTTCGCTTCCTGAGGGCCCCTCTTTGGGCCTTGAGTGCAGTACCTGTTCCGAAGACGGACCTTTCGTCCGAAGACGTAGGCTTTTCTACCATAGCCTGTCTGTTGGTATCTTCGAAGTAACCTGCTTTCCAGCTTTTTAGGTCTGCGCCACGTCATGTGTCAGGAATAGGTGTGTCAGTCTGGAACGACGCGCCTAAGGATGAGGGGTGTCGGGACACGCATCCCCCCTTTTGGCGCGATGGTTGACACGTGGCAGCTTGTCATTGGTGGGGATTGTGTTGTAACGGCAGGCGCGCCTTTTTAGGCGCAAAAGAGCAGTTATGGCGACGTTTCGCCTTCGCAGAGCACTTATGACGCCGGTTCGCCTACCTCCCTCGGCCTATATATATGCTCATTTCGTCATTTGTCTCTTTTGCTTTTGCTTTTGCTCTGGTTTTCCTTCTGCTTTCTTCTGCTTTTCGCGGCGGTTCTTTCACCTGAGCTTTTTTCCGGTCACCTTTCACGACGGCGTCTTCACACCCAGATTTCGGCAAAAGATTTGGTGGGTTTTGATTTCCAGAACTCTTTGTTTTTCAAAGTTTTCCCGAAGTTCATTTTTGCCTTTTTCCGAACTCGTTTTTCAGCCAAAAATGCCTATTCCTGAAAGTTGGCACCCTCTTTTGTCCCACCCTTGCTGCACCACTCCTAAAAAATTAGCAAGGTGGAAGAAAAAATTTTTCCTTCCTTCGTACGCTGTTACGAGGTTGCCACGTTCTGACCATTACAGCTTCTCAAACCATAGTAACGAGATTACCATTTTCCGAGCTCAGCTGAAAGCCGGACTTCGGTTCCCCCCTCCGAAGTTGATTTGCGACTTTTGCCAATTCCATGGCATTGCCGTAAATCAACTTCCTCCGAACTCGTACTGCTATTTCAACGCCTTCCTCTGTATGTGTGGCGTTTTCAAAATAGAACCCCACTTCATCATTTTTATGCAGTACTACAAGCTCTACGTGGTCCCGAAGGGTGGCTTTTACTTCATGCTACCTCGGGGATCCGGGAGCAAAAAGTATATGTTCACCTTCGCCACTAAGGACAGCTGGCGAGGGTGGCAAAAAAAGTTTTTCTTTCTGAAGATGGAGGAGGCCTGGTCGCATGTTCCGACCAAGTGGGCTCAGGGAAGGCTGGAGGATGACGTCGTAGATCCGAGGATACTGTTGACTCCCGAGTTGGCTTCCGTATTCACGGATTTCGACGGACGTATCCGAGCCGTCGCCGACTGGGGTCCCGAGGTCCCTTCGCGTTCTCTTTACCCCTTCCCCATCAATTGGAGGCTGATGACCGAGGAGGTCCTTCGGGAGCTAGGGGTGGTAAAGGAGCACAAGACGGACCTCGGGATGCCGGCTCCTGCCATCGCTGGGAAGGATTCCTGGCTAGTGCAACTCCTTCGGGAGGAAGTTTCTTTCGAAACTTTTTATGAGAGTAAGTTATTTTCTAGTCTCTTTGTTATAACTTCGTTCTGGACTCACACTGATGTCTTCCTTCTTTTTCAGAAATGGGCGAGGACACTGCCGCCTTCTACAAATCCCTTTTCATCGGTCAATCCGAGAGGGGTGAGCAGACGAAGAAAGCCGTCTCCCGAAGGCGGAAAACGACCGGGGCTGGGCCTTCGGCTAAACGGGCGAAGAAGACCATTCCATCCGTTCAGCGAGAAGCTTCCGAGGAGGCTAGCGAAGAGCCGGAAGCTGCCACCGTCCCTCAGCCCGAGGTTACTGCCGAGGTCCCTCCTCAGAGTCCTACCCCGTCGCAGGCTCTTCTGGACGCCGTGGTAGAGGCCCCTTCTGCCGAAGAACGGCGCAAAAGCAAAGGCAAGGGGATCTCTGCCGAGGAGGTCCCAGATCCCGACGATGATGTGGCCGAAGTGCCAGCAGGTTCGTTTTGTGATGTCTTGCCTTAATCCAGCTTTCTGTTTTGAGGTTTACTTGCCTTAATCCAGCTTTCTGTTTTGTCGTGCAGAGGAGTTGCTCACTCCGGGTTGGGCAGCTGAGCATGCAAAGAGGAGAGCCCTTCGGGACGCCCGCATCCCGAAGGGGAAAGTCCCGAAGGAGCCTTTCTGGACGTTTACGGAGGACATGAATTTGTACTCCGGAGATTGCCAGCAAATGGCTAAAGAGATCTCGAAAGGGATCCTCACCGAGGCCTCCTTTAAGGCCATTGCCGAGGCTCACCCGGGCGACGATTCTCTTGCCGCGAAGCTTTCCGAACACGCCGCCCAGGTATACTTCGCGCCTATCTTTCTTCCTTGAATTTTTTCTAAGTGTTTGGTTTTCTCTTTGTCTTAACGACCTCGCCTTTATCCTTTTGCAGCTACTGGGGTATGCCGGCTTTCTCAGAGTTCGGGTGGCGAGGCAGACGGCGTTCCGAGCTTCGGCCTTAGAAGCCTTAGAAAAAACTAAGGCCATGTGCTCGGAATTAGCTGTCAAGAATTTGCAGCTGGCCCAAGCTGCGGAGAAGGAAGTTGCCACCCTTCGGGAGGAGTTCCAGAAAGAAAAAGAGGAACTTTTGAAGGACTCCTCCCAGAAAATTTCTGACCTCGGCTCCCAGGTGGCGGAGCTGATCTCGGCAAATGAGGCGCATCAGAAAGAGAAGTCAGAGGCTGAAGGTCTCCTGGCGAAGGCGCTTGCTGAGAAGGCTGCGCTCCAAGCCGAGGTTGATGCTTTGAAGAAGGAGCCGAAGAAGAAGACGAAGGCACTGAAGAAGGAGATCTCTGATCTGCAGAAGGACCTCGAGAAGCTTGAGGTCGAGAAGGATAAGTCTGACCAGATGACCAAGGTTGGTTTTCAGGATGGGTTCTGTCTTGCTCGGCACCAAGTCCTTCAGAGGTTTCCAGATCTGGACCTCTCTTTCTTGGCGGCCCTGAACATTCCCGAGGGACCTCGGTGGACCTGGTCTAAGATTGATCATCTGAACTTGCCTTCTTCTATTTCGGCGCCGAAGGTGGCGGAAAAGGACGCAGGAGCTGATGACTCCCGGGACGCCGAGATTCCTTAGCTTGTTCTAGGATCCTTTGCCTTCTTTTTCTTCTTTTTCTTCTTGTAATTTTCCTTCTCTGTAAGCAGTTTTATAAATAAAGATACTTTCTTTCATAGAATTTTGGCTAAGTCTTTCTGTGTGAATTTTTTCGTTTCTCGCCGTCCCGAACACGTTTGCTCTCAGAGACTTCGCAAGACGATCACCAGACTTGTTTAGGCTTGGGAGTACATTGCCTTCTGCCTGAAAAAAAAACTTTTATACTTAGAAAAAATTCTTTCTAAGAAACTTTTGTACTTGGAAATTTTTGTATCTTGTACAATTTTTTCCACTAAGGGCTTTAAGCATAGAACTTTTTCAAGGCTTCCGAATGCCAAGTATTTTTTAGTTCTACGCCTTCGGCATCGCCGAGTTTGTACACCCCTTTTCGTACTTCGGCCAGTACCAGGTAAGGACCTTCCCATTTTGCGCGAAGTACGCCGTGGGACGGCCTTCGGGGGCCAAATTCAGCCTTTCGGAGGACGAGGTCTCCTTTCTTTATCCCCTTTGGCCTTGCGCGTACGTTTATGGCCGAAGCTACTCTTTGCTGGAAGGCTTTTCTTCTCAGCTCGGCTGTTTCTCTGTGTTCGCTGACGAGGTCCAGCTTGGTTCTTAGGCCGAAGTCATTTCCTCTTTCATCAAACACTTGTACTCGCACCGAAGGTTGTACTATCTCTATTGGGATGATGGCCTCTGTTCCGAAAACAAGCGAAAAAGGGGTTTCCCCTGTGGCTCTTCGGGGTGTTGTTCGGTAGCTCCACAATACACTCTGGAGTTCGCCTGGCCATTTCCCTTTTGCTTCCCCTAGCCTCTTTTTCAGACCATCTTTTATGGTCCTATTAGATACCTCTACTTGGCCATTGCTTTGAGGATGGGCTACTGGGGCGAAGTGCATCTTTATTCCGAGGTTGTTGACAAAGTCCTGGAACCCTTTGTCTATAAACTGGGATCCATTGTCGGCTACCAGTATCCTCGGTATGCCAAATCTGCATACAATGTTCTTCCATACGAACTTCTGCACTTCTTTAGCTGAGATAGTTGCTAATGGTTCTGCCTCGACCCATTTAGAGAAGTAGTCGACTGCGACTACGCAAAACTTTACGCCCCCAGGTGCTGTCGGGAGTGGCCCGATGAGGTCTATGCCCCAAACTGCGAAGGGCCAGGGATAGTCAGCCGAAGTTACCATTTCCGAGGGTGCCCTCTGGATATTAGCGTGTCTTTGGCAGCTGTCACATTTTCGGACGAACTGTCGGGCATCCTTTCTTAGGGTAGGCCAAAAATATCCTTGGCGAAGTACCACTGCGGCGAGGGCGTCAGTTCCAATGTGTGAACCACAAGCGCCTTCGTGAACTTCTTCGAGGATCATTTCAGTGTCCTCTTCGTCAACACACCTCTGTAGCGGATTGGCGTATCCCTGCCGATATAACTCTTCTCCGATCAGGAAGAATCTTCCGGCGCGTCTTCGCACCTTTGCCGCTTCATTGGGGTCTTCGGGGAGGGCATTGGTTGCGAGGTATCTTTTTATTGAATTCTTCCAGCCTTTTCCCGAAGTCACTATGTTCAGTACTTCGATGCTCGGGCGGTCTAGTACCTCGGTATGCATTTTTGACTTTGCCAAGCAATCTGCCTCGGCATTATGTCACCGAGGCACATTTTCGATTCGAACGTTGTCGAATTCTCGAATGAGCTTAGCCACGAGTTCGTGGTATTTTGCCAAGGTTGGGTCCTTTGCGCCGTAGTCTCCTGCTGTTTGTCGAACTACCAGCTGGGAGTCACTGTGAGCCTTCAAGTTTCTTATGCCAATTTTCCTGGCCAGGCGCAACCCTGCTATGAGAGCTTCATACTCAGCCACATTGTTGGTGGCGCTGAAGCTGAACTTGATGGCCTTTATCACCTCTAGACCTTCGGGTCCTCTGATAATTACCCCGGCTCCTTGGTGTTCGGAACCTGAGGCTCCATCCACATGCAGCGTCCATTCTGGCTCATCTTCACCGAGATCTGGATGGCTGTCTTCGGTTATGGGTACTTCGGCGATGAAGTCTGCCAATGCTTGAGCTTTAATGGCTTTTCTGGGCTCGTAGGTAATGTCATGTTCACCCAGCTCTATGCACCATTTGGAAAGTCTTCCCGAATGATCAACTTTTTTCATAACATCCCGTAGAGACAGACTACTTCGGACGATGATGGGGTGAGCCTGGAAGTATGGCCGCAATCTTCTTCCTGCCAGCACCAAGGCATATATGGCTTTTTGGAGCAATGGATACCTGACCTCGGCGCCATGCAGGGATTTGCTTACGTAATAAACTGGCCATTGCTTCGACCCTTCCTCTTTCACAAGGACCGAGCTTACTGCTTTTTCTGAAACAGCGAGGTACAGGATGAGGGGCTCTCCTTCGCGAGGTTGTCGCAGAGTAGGCAGTCGAGACAAATAGATTTTAAGTTCTTCCCAGGCTTTTTGACAATCCTCATTCCAAGGATGGCCATCGTCCCCGAGGTCATTTTCTCTTTTTGCTGCCTTAGTAAGGACTTTGAAGAATGCCCGACACCGATCTCCGTACCTGGAGATGAACCTGCTAAGAGAGGTTATCCTTCCAGTGAGTCTCTGCACATCTTTCACTGTGACGGGAGTTCGGAATTCGAGCAGAGCCTTAATTTTTTCTGGGTTAGCATCAATGCCCCTTTCTGATACCATGTACCCCAGAAATTTTCCCGAGGTCACGCCGAAGACGCATTTTTCGGGGTTAAGGCGAATTCCGAAGATTCTGAGTTGTTGGAAGGTTTCCTTTAGATCTGTGACGTGGTCGTTAGGCACCTTACTTTTGACTATCATGTCATCAACATAGACTTCCATGTTCCTCCCTATTTGGTCATGAAAGACTTTGCTCATCAGCCTTTGGTAGGTGGCTCCTGCATTTTTGAGCCCGAAGGGCATCCTAGTGTAACAATATGTTCCACCTTCGGTGATGAAGGCAGTTTTCTCTTCATCCTCGGGATCCATCCTTATTTGATGATACCCACTGAAGGCGTCGAGGAAGCTTAGGAGCCCATATTCGGCAGTTGAGTCGACCAACTGGTCTATCGGTGGGAGAGGGTAGGAATCTTTTGGGCAGGCATCGTTCAAGTTTCTGAAGTCGATGCACATCCGGAGCTTACTACTCCCTTCTTTTGTAGCAATGACCACATTGCTTAGCCATTCGGGGTACTTGACCTCCCTAATTACATTTGCGTCCATCAAGCGCTGTACTTCGGTTTTGACGAATTTACTTTTGTGGACCGAGATGCCTCGTTTCTTTTGCCGGACAGGTTTTGCTTCCGGACTTACTTTAAGGCTATGTTGTATTATGCGAGGGTTTACCCCTGGCATATCCTTTGGCGAGTAGGCGAACAGACCTTTATTCATCAGTAGAAAGGATACAAGGTTTTTCTTGTCACCTTCGGCCAAGTTTTTCCCTATTCGGGTATTTTGGCCTGGGACAAGTTCTATTTCTTCCGTTTCTACTTTTGCGAACTCTTCCGCCCCGCCCGTTTTTGGTTCTTCGGTCGGTAGAGTCCCTCCTGCTGTGGTTTGTGCGAAGTTGGCTGCTGGGGCCTTTCGGGCTTTGACAAACACCTTCCTGACCTCGGCTTGGTCGATGAATATTTCGGCGTCTCCATCCTTGGTGGCGAAGGTGACTGTTAAGTACTTCACATCTGGGCGAATGTGCAAATTCCCTTGTGTTTGCCTTCCAAGGATGGCGTTGTACGACGAAGGGACATCCATGACGATGAACTTTGTCATTGTGGAGGCAAAAATTTCTCCTTTTCCGTTGACCGGACTCCCTCTCATCATCAGGGGAAGGTCAATCCAGCCGAGGACGGGCAGCTCTGAGGGTCCTATTCCAAAGGTTGGCGAAGTAACAGGCTTGAGGTCGGTGTTGGATATTCCCAAGCTTGGGAGCAGATGCGAGAATAGGACGTCGGCGTTTGATCCATCGTCAAGCAATACCCTTTTGACGTCCCAATTTCCTATTCTCGTCATGACCAACAATGGGTCGTCATGAGGGAAGATGACGGAGGAACCATCTCTTCGGGTGAGTTTTTTCGATGGGCTTTGGTACTCCATCGTTGCTATTTCCCTAGCTTTCCTCTTTCTTCCCGAGGATGGCAGTCCAGTGGTGATGGTTTGTATTACCCCCGCCGAAGGTGGGAGGCGCTTTTTTGGACTTCGGTTTCTCCTCCTGTCAGAGTCATACTCCTCTTCATCAGCCTTTCCTTCCTCCTCTCTTCTTGCCTTCGGCGAAGGCATTCGCAGATAGCGCCGAAGTTGGCCTTGCTTAATCAGCGACTCGATATACTTCTTCAACTGGAAGCAGTCTTCGGTGTCGTGACCGTGGTCGCGATGAAACTGACAGAACTTCTTCATATTCTTTTTGTTGTCAGCGGTCATCGCCTTTGGTCGCTGAATCTGGGACCCCTGTTTCTCCATTGTCATGAGGATGTTGGTCCTTGTGGTGTTCAGGGGTGTAAAGTTCGGAGGAGGCTTCCTTCCCCTGAACCTCCGAGGTCGTCCTGTTTGCTCTGTCGGATACTTGGCTTGCTGGCTTGATCCTTCGGGGCGGGAATGATCGTTCTTCGGCCCCCCCATTCTTAGCTCTTCGGCTGTCATATGCTGCTCGGCCCTTCGGAAAAATTCACCGAGCGTGTCCGGGGGGTCTTTGGAAAACTCATAAAACAGCTGTGAGTCCCTCCGAAGGCCCCGTATCATGGCGAGGATGCGTATTTCTGGCCGAAAGTCTGGAACACTTAGGGCCTCTCCGTTAAATCTTTCGACATAGTCACGGATGGTTTCCCCGTTCCTCTGTGCTATGTCGAACATCTGTACTGGCATCTTCGCCGTAGGACGACTTCCAATAAACTGCTGGGTGAAGGCAGTGGACAGCTCCTGGAACTCTCTGATGGTTCCTGGGGCCAGAGAGTTGTACCATGCTGTAGCAGGGCCGGCAAGGGTGACCTCGAAACATTTGCATAGGGTGGCATCGTCAGCCCCGTGCAACACCATGCTCCGTTTGTACTTCGTCAGATGGGCCTGTGGATCTGTTCGGCCATCGTACGTTTCTAGCCGAGGTACCCGGAAGTCACTGGGCATGGCTGCCTCGACTATTGTTCGGGTGAACGGTGACTCATCGCCACAGAAAGTTTCAGATAGTCTGGCCCAGACAGGTTTGCGGGCTACCTGTTTTTCCACCCTTTCCAACCTCGCCAGCATTTTCTCCATGAGGACCACAGCACTAGGTTCTTTTTCTTGGTGCTTGTAGGTTTCTGGGAAGGGAGATCGTCGACGTCTTTTCGGGGACGGACTTCGCCGCCGAGGAGACGGTGATTTCGCCTCAGGCGACAGGCTCCTTCGGCGTGGGGTCTTAAGTCGTTTAAGTCCCACTGGCCCCTTAGACCGTTCCCCGAAGGGCATGTTCTCTGTCGAAGACTCCTCACGTGGATCTCCGGTTTCCGAACTCCGGTGGGGGGATCTAGGACTTTTCCCCCGGGGAGGTGCTGGCGAGGAAGCCTTCTGGGCCTGGGCCGGTTGCGGCCATCTTTGGTCTATTTGTTGTGTCACTTCGGCCACAATGGACTGTTGTAAGTCGCGCAGAAAACTCATGGTTACGACCAGAGGACGTTCTTCCTCCGGCAAAGAAGTCCCTGGAAGGGGTAACTCAGCAGCTGGTTGGACTTCGGGCGCGGACGAGGACTTCGGGAGTGCCTTGTCCTTAGAATGCCTAGTCTCAACGACAGCCACCTGAGGGTGGGTTCCCACAGACGGCGCCAAATGATGCCCTGAAGCATCTTTGTCTAATGACATGGTGAGTTCCGAGGGAGCTTCCGAGGAGGGAGAACGTCTGACGAAGAGATTCCCCAAGTGGGAAAGTACCTGAAAGGCTCAGAAAAAAGCGTTAGGAGGTCCCCGGGATGTTTTTTCGGGGAGGAGCCTCCGACGCCCAAGTTAGTATCCTGATAGTGAGTAAAGTAGGAACCCTAAATGGACATAGGATCTGGCCTGTATATATTTTCTGCTGTGCGAGAGTGCTGATGGAGGGATCCCTTGCCAAGTCCTGTTTCCCAGTATTTATGGAAGTACCTGGCCCGTTCGGATCCTGACACGTGTGCGGTCGGATTCTTTCTGTGCTTTTTGGGCGTAGGGAACAGGTAGCCGTTTGTAGGCTCCTGGTTTTGTGGCTGAGACGGGACTTGGATGACGTCAGCGTGTCAGGCCGCCGTTTCAGGCAGCGTGTGGGCGATCTGTCAGAGGCTCCTTAAATGCTCATTAAATGCTCATGCCGTACTCCCGAGGTCCTTTGGGCACGGTCGCCCTTTGGTACGGACGCCCTTGTTCGGGAATCACGCTAGTGGCTCGGGGAGTTCTCTAGTTCGGGAGTTCCGCCTTCGGGGAGAATCTCTCCTACTTTCAGTAGCTGGTTCTTTTCTCCCGAAGGCGATATGTTTGGTTCCCCGAGGGAGTCAGCAACACATTTAGATAACCTGGCGTTTCAGCCGAAGTATTTACTTCGTCATGCTCGACTTCGCTTCTGCCGAGGTCGATGGCAATGCTTATTTCCGAGCTACGTTAGCCTCCCCGAACAAACCTTCGGGGAAGTATATACTGGAAAAGGCAAGAGCCCTTCGGCTATCACAAACTTCTGAGTCTTCTTGGTCAAGGTCGTCAATAGTGTAGCTATCACAGAGAATTTCTCTATGAAGCGCCTGTAGTAACTTGCCAAGCCCAAGAAATTCCTAACCTCTGTAACTGTAGTTGGTCTCTTCCATTCAACTACCGCTTGAACTTTTTCGGGATCAACTGACAAACCCTGGGCACTGATGATGTGCCCCAAAAACTAAATCCTCTCGGACCAAAACTCACACTTAGACAACTTTGCATAGTACTAATTATCCTTCAGCACTTGCAAAACTTTTCTAACGTGCTTCTCATGTTCTGCTGTAGACTGTGAATATACCAAAATGTCATGAATGAAAACTTCAACAAACTAATCTAGAAATGGCTTAAAATTTTGATTCATGGCTTCCATAAATACTGCTGGAGCATTTGTCACACCAAATGGCATAACTGTATATTCATAATGTCCATACCTTGTCCTGAAAGTAGTTTTAAGAATATCTTCCTCCTTAACTCTGTTCTAAAAATACCCAGATTGAAGATCGATTTTGGAAAATACCTTCGCTCCCCTGAGTTTATGAAACAGATCATCAATTCTAGGAAGCGGATATTTATTCTTGATTGTCACTGCATTCAACTTCATATAATCAATGCACAATCTGAAAGTTCCATCCTTCTTCTTCACAAATAACACCGGAGCTCCCCCCGATGATACACTAGGCCTTATAAAGCCTTTTCCTAGCAGTTC
Organism: Aquilaria sinensis; assembly: GCA_005392925.1. Classification (NCBI taxonomy): domain Eukaryota; kingdom Viridiplantae; phylum Streptophyta; class Magnoliopsida; order Malvales; family Thymelaeaceae; genus Aquilaria; species Aquilaria sinensis. The sequence goes on from SMDT01000128.1 coordinate 56,128, forward strand.
CTCCAACTGCTTCTTCAACTCATCCATCTCAGGAGCTGACATCTTATAAGGTGGTACTAAAATAGGTTCAACCCCTAGCTGCAGATGGATTGCAAACTCAGTGTCCCTCTTAGGTGGTAACCCAGGTAACTTTACTGGAAACACCTCAGGAAACTGATTCGGTACAGGAATTTTCTCAAGTTCCTCCTCTATAGCCACTCCATTGAACTAATAGTACTCTTCTTCACCAACTATGGGGATGGTATCCATAAGTCTAAGATGCAAACTCTTAGCACTAGACGCCAATCCTCCTGTGCAAGTCGCTCTAGCTCCCTTAGCATCAGTAATGTCGACTGAGTGATTCGCATAGTCAATTTGGCCCTTATGCTTACTTAACCAATCCATTCCTAACACTAGGTCATAAGACCTCAATTCTATCACCCACAACTCACAACAGAAATCATGGTCGCCTAATTGCAAAGGATAGCTAGTAACCACTTCATTGGTCACAATAAAACCCCTCCCCGCAATTCTGATGAGCCTTAACTCACCCGAGATTTCTCGCTGCAATTTAAACTTTTCTACCAAGGTAGAAGATATCACTAAAAGAGTAGCTCCTATATCAAAAAGCACTCTAACACTACCGTTCTGAAAAGTAAAATTACCTTGAATGGCGGCTGGTTCTCTGGTCACCTGACTCGCCAGGGCAAAAACCCTCGGCTCAACTGCTGTTATGGCTACACCAGGTCAATTCCCTATGGGAAGGGGTACAGGGGGTAAATTTCTGGGCGGACCTGACAATGGTTGAGCCCTTGGGCATTCCCTCACCCAATGTCCTCTCTGACCACAGATATTGCAAATATCTGTCCCCAAAGTACATGGTCTTCCACCATGAAACCGTCTACACCTAGAACATAAGCCCGTCTTCCTTCTCTTGGATGGACCTTGGTTTTCCACCATTGGTCGCTTCCTAGCACTCTTTCCTAAGTTGCTGGTCCAACCTCCACCTTTTTGCTAGATGTTCTAGAATCCTCAAACTCCCTTTCTAAGGCCAACGCTTTCTGAACCACCTCGCGATAGCTCCTGATATCCACCATTGCCATATACCTCTTGAGTACAGGTTTCAAACTTTGGAAGAACTTCTTAGCTTTTAACTCATCATTGCCCATCATGTATGGAGCATACCGAATAAGAGAATTATAATGCTGCCCATACTCCCGCATAGACATCTCTCCCTGTGTTAAATTCTCAAACTGAATCCTCCTCTGATCCTGTGCAGCTTCATTAATATACTCCTGTCTGAACTTCTTCTCAAAGTTTGACCACTTGAGCACCTTTTTCTTGTGCTCTGGATGAGTACCATTACTTTCCCTCAGCATTTCCATCACATCATCCCACCATAGACTAGCCCTTCCTCTTAGAAAAGAAGGTACTAGAGTCATCTTCTGCTCTGACTCACAACCACCACAAGTGAAAAGTCCATTCATCCTGGACAACCAATCCTCTGCTCTGTCGGGATCACCTGTCCCATCAAAGCTTGGTGGATCAACAATCTTAAACTTCTCCAACAATCTCATCTGATGTGGAGTGTCTCCCCTTCTTGGAGCCTCCATCACCTTTGGTTCCTCTTCCTCCTCATGAACATAATTTCTACGTTCATAAGCCCTAGGCACTTGCTGTTGCTCAGCGTGCCTTTCCTGATCCTGACGTGGGTCATTCTTGTTGGGTTTTGGGAGCAAAACAGTGCAATGGAATTTAACCAAAACCCTCTAGGATCCAAGTGAAATGAGGTAAATCAGGTGTTCAAAAATTTTCATACCTAATTTTTGGTTGAGATCTCTCACTCAACTGTAGAGTCGAATCACAAAACTTGAACAGTTGATATGTTCAAGCTCTCATGGTATGCACACGAGCCTCTCGGGATTACCACGCTTCCACTGCATCCTGGCAGATGTGTTTCTCTTGCGCTCGCAGTGCTAGCTTATGTCCTCCAAGGAATTGCAAGAGAAGAGTGCGGCTATCCTTTTGGGAGGCTAGGGCAAGAAGCTTGAATTTATCACTAAAAGTTGTATTTATAGTGAGACTCAACTTCTAGGCCTAATGGGTTTTAAAGCCCTAATCCAATTAGGCTTTAATTTTAGGCTTAATAATGGCTCAACTCTTTGGCTCCTACCATGTTGGCAATAATCATAAATCACATTTATTATCATAGGCAATGAGCGGTGTCTAGCAACACATCATTGCTACCCAAGTGACAAAATTGTCGATGATTCGACTAAACCTTTATGATCATTACCGATATATGCCATTTTCCCTTTGTCCAAGATATCAAGACTAAGCACGAGAAATGGAATGTGTCACTCTTGTATAGCCCAATCTTTGGTTTCTTGAATACCGAGTAGACCAACTTAAACTGATGACAATGATATCATATACCAACTCAGCCGAGCATGGCCATGCATTTTTCTAAGTCTCACTCTATCAAGGGGCCCGAACATATCACTCCAGTTACATAGGAGGGACAAATCCTATCTTGATCATACAAATCCCTCTGCATGATATGTGGCATACCCAATGACCTCCTTCAAGTTCACTTAGTTACGAGCAACAAAGGAAAGTATCAAAGTATGTGACTCACATGTAGGGAACCTTGATGATCTTAGGTCGAAGGACTACATATACCATGATCACTATGAGAATCACCTATGACACTCATATAACGATCCATGTAGTGTTCTCATGGTGGGTCGGTCCAGTACACAAGTTCTCCAACTTGTACCCATATGTAGACTACATATCTCATATTAGTCTCCATATATGCTAGTCGTTATGTACTATTGCAACCTGCTCCACAATAATACTAGACCAGGGACATTTGAGAATATCATTATTCTTGGGTTACAATTATGTTTATTATGTTACACAGAAACAAAACAATAAACATAATTGCTGGATTAATGCCTTAATAAAATATCATGGCTTAATGCGCAAAAAATACAATCATCTCATGATTGGCTTTTGGGCACAACACTAACAATTCTCCTCCTGGACCTGTCCTCATTATCTCTGAACATCTCTGTCATAATAGTTTTCACGCCCTGTGCCATGTGGGCCATAGTCTGTGTCAATCCTTGTAGTACCCTGGATATTTCATCCAGCCTTGCCAGAACTAGGTCACTAGAACCCTCACCAGGTTCCCTAGTTCCCCTTGAAGCTCCTGACCTCGTGTCAACCATAGCAACCTGCAACCATAGCCAGACAACATTCCCCATATGTTGGTCAGTACTAACTTCCTAGCACTTGGACTTTCAAATCTTGATCTCAGTCTTAGCCTCCAATATCTATGAAATTAGTCCTAGGCTCTGATACCAAAAACTGACACGGCCGTCCTTGGCCCTTGCCCAGGAAGCCCTGTGAGAGTTGGTCTTACGGTGGATTGTAATTGGCTAGTTGTGTATGTGTGTAGATTAAATCCCATGATACTAGTTGATTATCCTAGAATATACAATATGCACGCTCTCCATGCTTTGACTTGGTTTATTAAAACCATAAAACATGAACTTGGCCAAGTAATTTCTATACATAAGTCAGTACAAATAGCCAAAGCATACAAAATTAACATTTATGTGATTTTACTACACATAACAACTCATGAGAACATTCATACATAAACTAGACTAATGGCCTCACCCAACAGTAACCCTAGAGTCGAGGACTCCTCATAACATAGACTATGGAGGCAACTAAAAGTACTATATAAATACAAGCCTCTACTGAGATCTCTTTGACTTAACTCCCACCTTGGATGGAAATCCCAGTGGCGAGTCTCAAAAGTCCTTGCCCAAGTACTACTAGGTTCTGTAGCCAAAGGAAGATACTAGTTAGTACTGTTACTTGACCAACAAGCAAACTAAATATACCCATGCAGACTAGAATCACAAGGATTCTCAAATACCGTACCTGTACACACAAAAGAGCACTACCGTGATAATCCTCAATGATTACCCGGTCCAGCAGCTTCAGTCTCTGCATAACATAACTAGGGAGTGAGAATTCAACAATTCTCAGTAAGGGGTCTTCAGTGTACCTGCAAGAAAATTACTAGGACTGGACATATGATGAACATATGTAAACTTGCTACGAGCTCACACAGCATGAGGGTCTGATATATGCACATATAACTAGGCCATCAAGACCTCTCCTTAACTAGTCCTCCTCACGGCGCATCACTCCGTGCCTAGCGAGTTTTGATCAGTAACCCACTCCTAGTAAGTCATATCTTACTTGATGCAATCATGTAGCCTCCCTTAGTCATTATGCAAAGAAATTATGGTGGAACTTTGTAGGCTAGGCCATAAGACCACCTTGTAGACTAGATGAACAAGGTTTCACCTTGCAACCTCGTGGCTACGGCACGGCTAGGTCGACAAGGGTTCTAAACCTTTCACCTGACCTAGTGGTACTTAGTTATGTTCATTTGCAACCTAGTTTCCTTGCTTGTTGCACAAGCAACCTTAAAACTCTACAAAACTCAAGGAAACTCGTATGTTTTGTGGGACTTTCGGAAGTCTCGGAGTACCCCTAAAATCCTTAGACCCCTAGGTACGCTAAGAACCCCTTTAGGTCTCACTTGGATCATCTTAGCAAAATGTGGAAAATTTGCCTTTTTTTTTGTCGCGACGTGTCGCCACAGTTGGTAACATTTTGTGAACTTTTGCTGGATTGGCAACCCGTCGCTGGCGTCGACATGTAATTGGCGACTCATCGCCAATCTGCAGAAATGCAGAATTTGGCGCATTTTGCTGCTATGAACTTTGGACGATTCCTACACATATCAAACATGCATGGAATGCCTCCAAATTTCATACACTCATAGAACATGTTGCATAGAACATAACCAACTATCACAAGCTAATCTATGATGTCTTGTAACATCAATCCAATCCTCCCAAATCTCTTAGTCCACCACAATTCAACCAAAACCTTTAACTAATGCCATAGCTAAAACCACTCGAATTCTTCAAGCAAACTCAAGCTAATGGCATTAAATAAACTTGAAAACATAACTCCCTTACCTCAACTCCAAGCAACAAGCAAGAATCAAGCTCCTTTTCAATCAACCATGCTCACCAAAGTTCTACACAAGTTCCAATCCAAAAACAAAGCACTAATCACTAAAACTTCACTCTCTAACCAAAACCCAAGCTTCAAACTAAGTAAATAACATGAATTCAATCAAGAACACATTGCTTACCTCGTTCAAAAATAGGGGATATGGAAAAACACCCTTCCAAGCTTCAAAATCATGGTTTCAAGTTTGAAATTAGCTTCTCCAAGCTTATATACTTTGATAACTTCTTGTGTCATGGAACGGGGCCCCAGTGCCCCATAATCTTGTAGGCTCTTAGGGATCATGAATCCCTCTAAGTTACTATTGGCTAACTATTACTCGTCAATATAAATTTAAACAATTTATATGCAACTAGTTTCTTAGCCTACTTAGTTCAAGAGATATGCATGCTTTTGTCCTGGCAATGCAAAAGAATAAATAGATCGTTGGTTAAAAATGTTGCTCGAGCATTTCTATTAAAACATACTTAAAACGTGCCAAGACATTGAAATACTAGTTACTTTGACTACAAGTAATAGTTTGTGCATACAATATACTTCTAGCATACACCCAAAAGTAACAAGATGGGTTTACATCACAACGTATCCTATTAGAGACAACTTTTTTAGTACACAAGGTACTATATACAAGAGGAAAAAACTAACTAACTAAGATCATCTACTTGAGCCCCACCTTGAGCTATCCAAGCTCCAAGTGCAAGCCCTTCCTTAATTCTTGTTCTTGTGCACTCTTAGCCTCTACACTGTAAAGGCACAACTTGGTTAGCACATAACTTACACCACAAGTAACCTAGAATCACAAGGATTCTCAAGAAAAGTACCTGCAAAATAGAAAGCTTAGGCCTCAGCTGTCAACTAGTGGCTAGGCCCGGAGTTAGAACCTGCACAATAAACTTAAGGGAATGAGTACTTAAAAGTACTCAGTAAGGGTCCCTTGAATACCTACAAGAAGATAGCAGCAACCAAGATGGAACCATGGCAAACAAGCAACCAAACAAGTGGATCAACCAACAAACAACTCAAACAATCAACAGACATATATATAAGATATGCAATGCATGAATGTATGATATGAAATGCACATAATGCATGCACTTGGGACTTTCTGCACTCTAGGTGTCATAAAACTTGCCGTGAGCTCAAACGGCGGAGGTACTTGAGATACTGGCCCTCGTATCCCGGATACTTTACCTCCCTTAAGTCCCACCTACGGGTTCTAGAGTAGGTCGTCACCCCTCTGAAACTTACCCGTCTTTACCCTTAACTTATTGCGCAAGGTAGTCATCCTATGTGGTTTAACTAGCCAAACCCTTAAGGTTTAACTTAGAGCACTCATAGTGGCTTGCTTACCAAACCAAATGGTTTGGTCGGGATCGACTTAGGTTTTCCTCCTCATTGACCATATGTAAATGACGTTCTACTCGGCCAACAAAGAGTCTAAAAACCCACTTAATCCCCTTAGTGCTCATTTAGAAGCTTAAGCACTTTGATTTTCTTAACCACCAAGTCATACTCTTTCTTAACCACACAACTTAACTACCACTTAAATAATGCATAATTCCCAGCTTAGAAAGGAGTTCTAGACCCAACCGAGGCTACGGAATGTCTTAACTTAGCCTAGGGATGGAAACCGAGGGTTCGAGACACTCTTAGGATGCCCGGAGCTTGGGGGCAAAATGCCTTGGCGGCGCCGTTGGCGACGTGTCGCCAAAGGCATCAGTGTTCGGAGAAATTTTTCGTTTCTCGGCGACGCATCGCCAACTCGCGTTGCCACTGGCGACTCATCGCCAACACTTTCCAGCGTTGCGCGACAGCGTGCGACCTTGCACGAAAACTGCTCAAACTTTCTCATCCCAAACTCAAATCACTTGGGTCTTGTTTCTAACTCATTCCCACACAAAAGACTACATTTCTATGCATTATTTGAGCTTAATTAACTTGAACCCTTACCTCAATTTAGCTACAAAGCAAGCATTGAAACATAACCACCTTAGCTCAATCAAGCTCCCTTTGAGTTCCTCACCTAAAACCAATGTGATATGGCACCAAATACTTCAAACCAAGACCATTTCTAGCTATGGAAACAACTTAGAACCAATCCAAATGAACCCAACAAGCTTACCCACGAATTTTGAGTCCAAACTAGCACCAAAAAGCAAATTGGAGCTAGAACACCAACAAAGAAGCTTGATGATTCCTACTAACACCTTGGGCTTCCTCAATTTGATGAAGAATTGCAGGAAAAGAAGCTTTGGGCTGGGATTTTGGAGAGGGAAAGTGGAGCTACGAATTTGGAGTTGAATGCAAATGACTAAGGAAGAAGAAGACTTAACAACTTAAACTAACTTATACTAAATCCCCCCACTTGGCAAACTTCTTCCTCTTTTGCTCCACAAACTCTCAATTGTTTTAAATGGGTCACCAACTCTCACTCAAAACCAACTTTCCTTTGCTCTAAAGGATGCTAAAAGCTTCTCACACTTGATTTTCTTGGACACTTTAGCCACTTAAGATTTAAATGGCTTAAGCGAACACTTAGTGCCACAAATACTCAAAACTTTCAAAGATGGTTCTAATAGCTAGGATAACTAATGGTCTTGATTCAACTATGCCAAATCACACTTAGGGACTCACTTACTTAATTAAGCTTACCTTACTTGCTTAACGAGGGCTAACTTGAGGTACTTAATTTAATGAAACACTTAAACAAAGTAAAATAAATACTTACTTGATTAGTCAACTAGGAGAGGCGTCACATCTTGTTCCACCAGGAATTTCTTGATTCCGAGGAGAATTGGATGGAGAAATGAGAGTGGAGAGGATGAACATGAAAATATGGCAGCGACCCTCACTTTCCCATTCTTAAACCGTCCCTTAACACACAAGCCATCAAAGTATTAAGCTTAATGCAATTAAGCCCCTATCTTTGTAACTTAGTCATTCTTGATTAAATTCTTGTCTATTCTTTAAGTTTGAGTTAAGGTTGAATGTTAAGTTATAAAAATTCATTTTAAAACACTCGGGACTCGTCCTGGCCATTCAGAATGCAAAATTACCATTTTGCCCCTAAATCTCGTTTAGTGCCTTATTCTTCTCGGAATTTAGTGAAATTTGCTAAACTTCTCTATTCTTGCTATGTAAACTTCAATTAAGGTTCTAAACTTAATTTAAAACACTTTACCTTCCTCAATTATGCTTCCCACTAGAAGGTCCATAACACACCTTTTTGGCCAATAGAAGCTAATGAAGCACAAGGGAGAGATTTGGGGCTTGGCACCAAGAGTTGCTCTAAGGTGGAAGTTTAGTCATGGATCTCAGTAGCATTGTTCAGTGTATAAGTCTCATGCACTAGTTTGCCTCCAATGTTTATGTATTTGTAGTCTACTCTAGAATCACTCTTTGGTGCGAGCATAGTCTACTTTTGTTTGGATGCTTGTACACGATTAATTATGTGTATTTAATTCCATGGCTATTTTGTATGCTTTCATTGCTTTAAAAATTGGATTTTAGTGAAAAGCCCAGACAATGTTTTATCTTTTTATTATTTGTTTCACCTTTCAAGTCAAAGCACATACTTATGCATGATTGCATAGTAGGATTAATCAACTAGAAGCCTAAAGGTTTTACTAAGTGTGCACGTAATCAAGTAGCCAATTATGACTAGTGTGGGTCATGTTTCCATGGACTTCCTGTTAGTCTCGTGCCCAAAAAGCCAATCATGAGATGATTGTATTTTTGCATATTAAGTCATGATATTTTATTAAGGCATTAATCCAGCAATTATGTTTGTTGTTATCTTTCTACGTAACGTAATAAACATAATTGTAACCCTAGAATAACGATATTCTCAAACGTCCTTGGTCTAGTATTATTGTGGAGCGGGTTGTAATAATACATAACGACTAGCATATGTGGAAACTAATATGAGATATGTAGTCTACATATGGGTACAAGTTGGAAAACTTGTGTACTGGACCAACCCACCATCAGAACACTACATGGATCGTTATATGAGTGTCATAAGTGATTCTCATAGTGATCATGGTATATGTAGTCCTTTGACCTAAGATCATTAAGGTTCCCTACATGTGAGTCGTATACTTTAATACTTTCATTTCTTGCCCGTAACTGAGTGAACTTCAAGGAGGTCATTGGGTATGTCACATATCATGCGGAGGGATTTGTATGATCAAGATGGGACTTGTCCCTTCTATGTAACGGGAGTGATATCTTCGGGCCCCTTGATAGAGTAAGACTTAGAAAAATGCATAGCCATGCTCGGATGAGTTTATATATGATATCAATGTCATCAATTTAAGTTGGTCTACTCGGTAATCAAGAAACCAAAGATTGAGCTATATAAGAGTGACACATTCCATGTCTCGTGCTTAGTCTTGATATCTTGGGCAAAAGGACAACGGCATATATCGGTGATGATCATAAAGGTTTAGTCGAATCACGGACAATCTTGTCACTTGGGTGGCAATGATGTGTTGCTAGACACCGCTCATTGCTTATGATCATAAATGTGATTTATGATCATTGCCAATGTGGTAAGAGCCTATTGGGCCGCACACATAGAGCTATTTGGATCATTAAAGTGCATGGGCTAATTATTTGGGTTATGGTTTCACTTTAATTTCGTATTAATAATGGGCCGAAGAATTGAGCCATTATTAAGCCCGAAATTAAAGCCTAATTGGATTAGGGCTTTGAAACCCATTAGGCCTGGAAGTTAAGTCTCATTATAAATACAACTTTTAGTGAGAAATTCGCAGGTCTCATTGCCTTAGCCTCCCAAAAAGGACAGGCGCACTCTTCTCTTGCAATTCCTTGGAGGACACAAGCTAGCACTGCGAGCGCAAGAGAAACGCATTTGCTGGGACGAGGTGGAAGTGTGGTGATCCCGAGAGGCTCGTATGGATACCATAGAGAACCTAAAGATGTCAACTGTTTAGGTTTTGTGGTTCGACTCTATAGTTGAGTGAGAGATCTCAACCGAAAATTAGGTATGAAAATTTTTTAACACCCGGTTTACCCCGTTTCACTTGGATCCAGGAGGGTGTCAGTTAAATTCCGCTGCGCTGTTTGGCTCCCAAAACCCAACACTTCCTACATTAGCATTGGTATCAAAGCTCAATCATAGTCATTAGAGGCTAGTTTTTAAGATGTAGTGGATTATCTTTAGGCTAGGGTAGTTAGAACTAATCACCATCTGTGAGTTGTCATCTGGCTTTGCCTATAGGTTGTGGTGGTGAAACTAGGTAAGTTTGCTTTCGGATGCTATGGTCTAAGAGTGGATCCTAGTAGTATAGCATGGCATCATTAGGGTAGTTGGTTTAGGCTGCTCCAAGGTAAGGCGACACCTTGGTGCAAGTAGAAGGGATGTGACCACCATCCTAGGAAGTTTTTTTGTACCTCAATCATGAGGTAGGCAACATAGAATGATATGTAATCCTCCAGGGTATAGAGTACCACTATGCTAGGTGGATTACTCTAGAACTTCAAGAAGATGAACCCACAAATCTGAATTGGTTAGGCAACACCAGAAAGAGTTGAGGATGCACTCACCTAATTGATAAACATTTATTCATGTAGGCTACAAAGCAACAAGAGCAGTACTCTCGTACTTTTCCATTGGGAGTAGAAGCTTGAGGCCAAGTTCCCTATGGCCTTGAGCTAACATATGAAAGTGCTTAACAATCATCAAGGCAGGCACTAGTAAGTGGTGTAGAATGTAACAGCTCTCAAAAGAGAGTTAGACGAGCTGAAGACACGAGACTGTGAGGTAGAGTTGGCTCATCCAACCTAGTAGGAGGATGGGTGACATGCCTATAGTAGGAAAGTCAACCTGATACCAAGGAAAAACAAAAGTTCATGAGGAGAAGGGCTAAGGACCAGGGGTGCAACTAGTGCATCACTCTTAGCTTGTACCTAGGAATTGTTATTAATGGTTTGAGTGGTCAGCAGACTAGTCTTACTCTTAAGCTCGGTTATGTGAAGACCAGCCTAGGAAGTTTGTCCCTAATAGTTGTTTCCACAAAGAGTTGACATAGTGTGCCAGAGCAAAACTTTGAGATTTGCTTGGTTAGTCGAGTGGTCAAAGTAGGCAGCCACTAGCTAGGTGTGACAGCAGCCGTAATGAACTTGCTAGGAATGCATGGCTAATATAAGGTAAGTCTTTAACATTAGTTTACTAGCATAGTCTTCCAAGGTATGTTGAGTAGTCATTTTGAGCAGGGTTAAAGGCTAACCTAAGTGCATTAAGAACCTAATGATGCACCAAGTATTGGGTTAATACTTGTCACCCTAGGACCCACTTGGTAGTACGTGAAAGCACATAAGTGGTGGCCTAAATGCCTTACATTAGAAATGCTCCAAAGTTCCATAGGTTTTCTTCTTGCATGAGTTAGTTTAGTGGCCTAGTTGATAGTGAATGGTTGGCTAGTTAATTGGATGGGTTCTTTAAACTATCCAAGCCTTGGCATAGTTTAGTCAGATGCTGCAAATGTAGGTGATAGACGAAGGGCTATTGCTCGTAGGACCATCAGACAAGTGGACCTGACACAACCTTACTTTGAAATGGTCTCAACACCATTTTCTGAAGAACACACAGCCAACCTTGGTTGAGTTACACCATCTTCAGGTAATAACTTGCCAAACCTAGAAAAGGAGGTCTATCACCTTTGGTAGGAGAAATCTTTCCCGAACATGACTTATACCTTTGATAAGCTTCCCTAGCCACCTTAAAAAAGATACTCTATTTTTGAAGTGGTTCATTAACTCCCAAAGAGCCCAAACGGAAGACAACAAACACGCAGCTCTAAGGGACCACTAATGGGAACCTCGCACATGCCCCTACCCTCTAAGCATAATCGCCTATGCACAGCTGGGCATACCTCTGCTTAAGGTATGGACCAAATCTGACTGACCATGTGTCCTAATCTACTCAACTCGTGTAAAATGACATTCTTCTCCAAACCTCCTATCAATACCTATGAGGCTCCAAGGTAATAGACACAAGAGACACCCTTTTCTCCTTCACACTCTCAACAACCTCTCCCTTGTATATTGACTTGGGCATAAAAAATCCCTTCCTAGGAAAACACTCCGGGGAGCTACTAATCCCCGTTCTTCAAGTGTTGTAGATATCATCCAAGTTAAGTTCTACTGGATGCCCAACATGTATGACATGGAAGTGTCTTAGGGCATCATTTGGCACCGTCTATAGGAACCGATACCCAGGTCACCATCGTGTAAACTCGGTATTACAAGGACAAGGGAGATCCCGAGTCTCAGTCTATGCCTGAGCCCCTAGAGGCAAACGATTAAGCACCCCTGAAGCCTTCATTATATAAGGATGAACTTCCTTTAACACTCATAATAGGCTTTCTGCGAGATTTCTAAGGCTCCACTGTAGCCAAAACGATGTAGCAGCCCAACCAAAGGTAGTCAGAAACACATTTACAAGCAAGGAACCCCTTCCCAGTGGCTCATTTAGAAAGGGGCCATCAATCATCCCGCCAGAGTTCACTAATGAGAGCCTCCATAATGAGTCATCAATGGGGAGTCTTCCATCTCATGGATGTTACATGGGAAGGTCAAGATCAAACTAGCCAAGGACTTCCTAGTGATGAAGCCCTTCTCCACGTGAGAAGTCATTATCTCCTCATCACCGAAGTTACTCACCCAGGAAAAAATGTCACTTTCCTTTGCCACAGCATCATTGACAATAGGGAGAAGATAACACTAATGTCCTGATGTAGAAGAAATTGGAGAGGTTAGGAAAGGTGGAGAAATAGATTTCCCAGAAACCAATTTGGTCAGGGTTACCTGAGACCTTCCCAGGAGACAAGTCCCTATTTGTCCGAGCACTAGTGGTAGCACCAATGCCCAACGACTTCTAAGCACCTCGCCTGGAGACCTACGATGGGTGAAGTGACCCCTAAGCTCACCTAACCAAGTATAAGAGGGATATGGTGCTCCACGGAGCAGATGATGTCACCTTCTACAAATGTTTCGAAGTAACACTTTCAGGACTAGCTATGGCATGGTACAACTCTTTAGCACCTGGAACAATCTTGGGGTTCCAATAGTTGTCCACCAGATTCACACAATAATACATTAGGAGCATGCCAATGGCAAGGATGTCGGTTCAAATGTTTGACACAGCCAAAAAGAATGGAAAGACCATTTGCAACTATGTTAAAGGTTCAACCGAGAACCCTCAGTCTCCTTGACTTCTGCCTATAGATATGAATCCTAGCGGTGATTTGAGGTATCAAAAGAGACTCTCAACTCTTCTATTAGTTTTCCAAGGATCCCCCTAGGGACACTAGGTGAGTTTTTCAAGAAAGTCGAGCAACACATGATAGCCGAGAAGCTAAGGATGGGAGGGCCAATGGTTGATAATCATCAGTCCTAAGGTAAAAGTCACCAACCTTGGTACCATGGTGAGGGAGAGGGAAAATCTCAGAACGCAAGGGGAAAAAGTTACCCACTCTAGGGTAGTCCAATTACGGTGCAAAAATTGTGCATTTAGACTCCTTGGATTGGTAATGTTTTGTAGGCCATCAGAACACTACCCTTAGTGTGCATATCCAAGTGGCCCTATTGGGCACTATGTAAATACATGCAGATTGGTCAAACCATCACACACACATTCACATTTCATGCACACCCTAGCAGCAAAGAAGAAAACACTGGCACAAGTCCTAATTTTGGCTACCACACATTAGGCAATCTTATTAAGTTCTAGTGACTAGCGACTGAACCTGTAACTTCCTTTAATAAACTATATCATTCTAGCCATGTATGCCCTATTTTATTTGCTCCATTGTTAAGTAGAGACTTAGAGAAAACCAAAGAATTTTGTTTTAAATCAATATCACACCTATGGGCCAGGTTATGGATTTTTGAAGTTGGTTACAAAATCTGACCAAATGAACAGTAACTTAGCCAATTTTGTAATGTCATATGATTGGCTACAGAGCTCCAAATTTAGAAATTCCAAATCCCAACTAAAGCTCTAGATGTGCTTTAGGTGTGATAAAACTTTCATACCATGATTTTTTCTACACATGTAACTTGAAGTACAGAGTCAAAATTCTGGTCACTTTATGACCATTTTGCCAATACAAAATTTCGTAAGTGTGCAAACACTTCATTCACAAGTGGTAAGCCCTCCAGGGCAATCCCATACAAGTCCAATACACATGGTAAATACATTCTCTTGCATCTAGCAACTTTATGTGGCCAAAACAGAATTTAAAAGTAAGAAACCTATCACCCACACTTAGGCAGCTCTACACCGCATCACATACATAGCCAAAACATTACTTAAATGTTCACCTACTTGTCTCATTTTACATACATTACATGTACATGCATACATCGACTACAAAATAGTCTCAGCTCAGCTAAATACGCACCCTAAGTTATAGGAGTACCTGAGACACAATGGACTCCAGAACAGGATGTTGGATAGCTGCTTAAAATTATCACTAAAAATACCAAATGTGCTATTAAAATCACCAACCTTTCAAGATCATAGCTAGACATATGCTAGATTAATTAACTAAAATTTTAGGGCAAAACTCAAACTACAAAGGTTAGTTTCAAGGTGATTTCTCAGCTGGACCTGAAATGATAAAATTGAGGGGAGTAAGTTTTATTGAAAAACTTAGTAAGGGCAGCACTTGGATTCAATAAGCAATGTAACCATCATTAAAACCTGCATCAAAAAACACTAAAACACAAAACCATACTGCATAGATACAATAGATAGCAACCAAATGCAGCAACCATTCACTACCAACAAACACATGAAATGCACAACAACAATAACCATAGGTTAGTCCATAAAACATTCAATAAGCTTAAGTAAATCACTATGGCAGCCATCCTTAAGCTAATGCTTGGTCTTAGAAGGATTTTAACACTGGTTAGTATTCATAGTAGGTGACAAAACCTTCAACAACTACACTCCGTTCACTAAGTTTGGTTCATCAAGCTCATGCCTCTCTTCCAAGCTTAGCCCTAGCTCTATGGTTACTTGAAAATACAAAAAACAATCCATGAGAGTAAGAGAACCCTTACCGAAGTAGGTAGGCCAAATTTGAAGCTTGATCCTTGAATTACTCCAGCAATAGCTGTAGTTTTCTTCCAATTGCTTTCTTTTGCCTTTAATTTAAATCTTAGAGCTATGGTGGCTATGAAGGAGCTATTGCAGAAGTTTGGAGGAGGGTGGTAGCTCTGTGGGTCAAATATGGGAGAAGAAAATTCAAGTGAGGCTTCTTGAATTAGCTTTAGGGCACTAAACACCCTTATTAGCCTTAATCATGCTTTATGTCATTTTCTTTGCCCATAAGCATGGTTTCTTTGTCTTAAACTTATTGCTACACATGTGCGCAATATTTTTGACCAATTTCAAAGCCATAGCCGACCCTCCCTAGGTGGGAAAACTCCAAATTGCTCAATTTGACTTAAGTCAAACACATACACACCCTAAGGCCTACATTAGAACACTTAGGCCCTTTATGCCTTTTTGTATTTTTTTTCTCCTTGGTTGTCTTTCATAAGCAATTTGGTCCTCCAATAGCACTTTCATAGCATTCATATCCTTCCCATGACCCTCCAAAGCTTTTTCTTGAGAGTTTACATTTAAGTACCCGAATTTCCAAAACCTTACAAAAAAGTCCATAGGTTGCTTGACAAACAAGCAATCCTTAAGGCTTTTCTTGGGGGCCAGGTTACCAAATTTCAACACTTTTAAGGAGGTTTTCATTTTACCTTTTACCCCTCACACTTTAATCACTATAAACAGAATTGCACAATATAATGGTTTCTTACCATTATGCCACACTTTGTAATTCTCCCATTTTTTGTGAGGTGGTAACAAAAAAGGTCAACGAGGTTAACCCCCTGAACACCACAAGAACCAACTTCTTGATGGATTTAGAAAAGTAAGGAGCCTTGATCTAGTGTTCGAAGGCTATGAGCTCAGAAAATAAGAAAAACATGAAAAAATAATGTAAATTTCACAAGGACCATGGGGATGATACCGAAGATTACTTCCAACTAAGAAAGTAGATTGACTCCCTCATTAAGCAAGGCCAACTTTAGAGGTATCTAAGAATGCTCTCACCCAAGTCAAAGGAAAAAAGATAGGAAGAGTGAAAAGGAGAAGATAAGGAGTATGACTCGGATCAGTTCTAAACCAAACAAAGTGCAAGAAAGAAACCCCCACCTTCGTTAGGGTTATGCAAATGATCACTATTTGGATACCTTTGGTCGAGAGAAAATTGAAGGTAACGGAGATAGAAATGATAGAGTTTGATAGTCTTGTGAACTAGCTCACGCGATGGGATGGCTCAGTGGTGAAGTTTCTGCACGATGATCCTCTTTTGATCATGGCTAGTATCAGAAATTTGGACATCAAAATTGTCATCTGTGATGATGGTTTGAATGCCAATGTCCTGTTTGCCCATGTACTGCCAAACTTGGGTATTTCTGAAGGTGAACTTCAGCCCATGAACTCACCCATATTCAGGGTAGGTCTAGCAGAACTCCAAGTGCTAGATAGATTGACCTTCCGCTAGTGCTGAGGGGTACCTTGGTCAAAATAGGAGAAGAACTATTTTTTTACCCACTCTAGGGTAGTCAATTATGTTTCTAGAATTGTACATTTAGACTCCTAGGATTGGTAATGTTTTGTAAGCCATCAGAACACTACCCTTAGTCTGCATACCCAAGTGGCCCTCTTGGTTACTATGTAAACAAATGCATATTGGTCCAACCATCAAACACATATTCACATTTCATGCACACCATGGCAGCAAAGAAGAAAAACACTAGCATAAGTCTTAATCTTGGCTACCACACATTAGGCAGTCTTGTTAAGTTCTAGTGACCAGCCACTACACCTTTAACTTCTACTAATATACTGTATCATTCTAGCCACATGCCCCTATTTTGTTTGCTCCATTATCAAGTTGAGACTTAAAGAAAACCAAGGAAATTTTTTTACATCAATAGCCCACCTACAGACCAAGTTATGGATTTTTTAAGTTGGTTACAAAATTCTGACCAAATGAATAGTAACTTAGCTAATTTTGCAACGTCATATCTTTGGCTACAAGGTAAATTCAAAAATTCCAAATTCTACTTCAACCTCTAGACGTTATCTATGTGTGGTCAAAGTTTAATACCAAAATTCCTTTTACATAAGGAGATATAGAACTTTAAGTCCAGAGTCAAAATTTTGGTCACTTTATGACCATTTTGCCCATACAAAATTTCTTAAGTGTGCAAACATTTTATTCACAAGGGAAAAGTCCTCCAAGGCTACCCCATATATGTCCATTACACATAGGAAATACATTACCTTGCATCTAACAGCCATATGTGGCTAAAACAGAATTTACAAGTAAGCAGCCCATCATTCAAACTTAGGCAGCTTTGCACCACATCACATACATAGCCAAATCATTGCTCAAATGTTCAAATACTTGTCTCATTTAACATACATTACATGTACATGCATACATGCACTACATAATGGTCTTAACTTAGCTAAATACACACCCTAGGTTACAGGAGTGCTTGAGACACAATGGACTCTAGAATAGGATGTTGGATAACTACTGCACAACATAATAAGTACCATCACTAAAAATACCAAATGTGCACCTAAAATCACAAAAATTTCCTGGCCATAACTAGACATACAAACGTTCATGTACCTAAAATTTTAGATCAAAACTCAAACAAAAAATGTCAGTTTGATTGTGATCTTTTTGCTGGACCTGAAATCACATAATTGAGAGGAGTAAGTTTCATTGAGAAACTTAGTAAAGGTGGCACTTGGATTCAATGAGAAATGTAACCATCATTAAAAACTGCATCCAAAAACACTAAAACACAAAAACCATAATGCATATATACAAGATATAGCAACCAAATGCAGCAGCTATTCACAACAAACAAACACATGAAATGTGGCAGCAACATATACCACAGGTTAGTCCATAAAACACATAATAAACATAACCAAATCGCTATGGCAGCCCTCATGAAGCTAATGCTTGGTCTTAGGAGGATTTTAACAATGGTAGTACTAACTTTGGGCTCTAGAAGCCCTCATTTCACTGCCATCTTTGTGCACTTCACACTAGGTCACAAAACCTTGACTAAGTGTACTCCCCTCACTAAGCTTGGTTCATCAAGGTCATGGTTCTCTTACAAGCTTAGCCTTAGCTGCATGGTTGCCTAAAAATATAAAAAATAACCCATGAGAACAAGAGAACCCTTACCAAAGTGGGTAGGCCAAAAATCAAGCTTGATCCTTAAAGCATCCAAGCAATAGCTCTAGTTTGCCTTCAACTACTTCCTTTTGCCTTCAGTTTTAATCAACTGCAAGTTTGAATGCATGGTGGCCCTGGAGGAAGTGTGGCTGTGTTCTTAGGCTGGAGGAGGACGAAAATGAGAGAGACATAACTGATTTGGCCACTTAAATGGCCTTAAATGAGCTTAAGGACACAAAACACACTTAAACAAGCTTAACCTTGCTTTACATCATTTTCCTTCTCACTAATTATGGTTTCTTTGTCTTAAACTCATTGGTACACATGTACCCAACATTTTTGGCTATTCATCAAGTCTTTGCTGCCTCCGCCATGATGAGATAACCCCTTAATTCGACCCTTTGACTTAAGTCAAAAGCTTGAATACCTTAAGGCTTACACTAAGACATTTAGGTCCTTAATGCCTTTAGTGTTTCCTTTGTCCAAACATGTCTTACATGAACAATTTGATCCTCGAATAGCTCTTTCATACCATTCATGTCCTTCCCATAACTCTCCAAGTCTCTTTCTTGAGAGTTTTACAATTGAGTACCCGAATTTTGATAACCTTACAAAAAAGTCCATAGGTTGCTTGACAAACAAGCAATCCTTAAGGCTTTCCTTGTAGGACGAGTTACTAACATGGAAGACTTTTAAGGAGATGTTGATCATGCCTTTTACCCCCATACTTCAATCAATATGGTGAGAATTACACAATAGAATGGCTTTTAGCCATTATCACCCACTTGTAATTCTCCCATTTTTGTGTGGTGGTAACAATCCTTCCCCCCTTAAAAATTTTGTTCCTTAATAATAGCCTTTAGCTTCGGGTATTCTTCAAGATACCTTCCCATTGATGGGTTTCGGGAGCCAAACAGCGCAGCAGAATTTAACCGAAACCTTCCAGGATCCAAGTGAAACGGGGTAAACCGGGTGTTCAAAAATTTTCATACCTAATTTTCGGTTGAGATCTCTCACTCAACTGTAGAGTCGAATCACAAAACCTGAACAGTTAACGTGTTCAGGCTCTCCATGGTATCCACACAAGCCTCTCGGGATCACCACGCTTCCACCACATCCCGGTAGATGCGTTTCTCTTGCGCTCGCAGTGCTAGCTTGCATCCTCCAAGGAATTGCAAGAGAAGAGTGTGGCTCTCCTTTTGGAGGCTAAGGCAAGGAGACCTGTGAATTTCTCACTTAAAAGTTGTATTTATAGTGAGTCTCAACTTCCAGGCCTAATGGGTTTCAAAGCCCTAATCCAATTAGGATTTAGTTTCGGGCTTAATAATGGCTCAACTCTTTGGCCCATTATTAATATGAAATTAAAGTGAAACCATAATCCAAATAATTAGCCCATACACTCTAACGATCCAAATAGCCCTATGTGTGCGACCCAATAGGCTCTTGCCATGTTCGCAGTGATCATAAATCACATTTATGATCATAAGCAACGAGCAGTGTCTAGCAACACATCATTGCTACCCAAGTGACAAGATTGTCAATGATTCAACTAAACCTTTATGATCGTCATTGATATATGCCGTTGTCTCTTTGTCCAAGATATCAAGACTAAGCAGGAGACATGGAATGTGTCACTCTCATATAGCTCAATCTTTGGTTTCTTGATTGCCGGGTATACCAACTTAAACTGATGACATTGATATCATATATCAACTCATCCGAGCATGGCCATGCATTTTTCTAAGTCTCACTCTATCAAGGGGCCCGAAGATATCACTCCCGTTACATAGGAGGGACAAATCCCATCTTGATCATACAAATCCCTCCACATGATATGTGACATACCCAATGACCTCCTTCAAGTTCACTCAGTTACGAGCAACAAAGGAAAGTATCAAAGTATGTGACTCACATGTAGGGAACCTTGATGATCTTAGGTCGAAGGACTACATATACCATGATCACTATGAGAATCACTTATGACACTCATATAACGATCCATGTAGTGTTCTCATGGTGCGTCGGTCCAGTACACAAGTTCTCCAACTTGTACCCATATGTAGACTACATATCTCATATTAGTCTCCACATATGCTAGTCATTATGTATTATTGCAACCCGCTCCACAATAATACTAGACTAGGGATGTTTAAGAATATCAATATTTTAGGGTTACAATTATGTTTGTTAATTTACGCAGAAACAAAAACAACAAACATAATTGTTGGATTAATGCATCAATAAAATATCAGGACTCAATGTGCAAAAATACAATCATCTCATGATTGGCTTTTTGGGCACAACACTAATACCCATAAGGTCTTTCTCGATTTCCCAGGTTGCTTCTCTTTCAGAGTGGTGTGACCGTTGAACTTTAACCATGGGATTAAGTTTGTTTCTTAACCTTCTGGTATCCTTGGCTAAGATAGCTATAGGTTTCTCTTCATATGTCAAGTTAGGTTCCAACTGTATGTTTTCCACTACAATTGCATGCTTTGTGTCCAATAGGCACTTCTTAAGCATACTGATGTGAGAAACATTATAAACACTGGACATGTTTGGTGGTAGAGCTAACCTATATGCTACCTTGCCAACTCTGTCCAAGATCTCTTAAGGACATATGTATCTTAGAGCTAACTTGCTTCTTCTGCCAAATCTGATAGTGCCTTTGGTTGGCGTGACTTTCATCCAAACATTGCCACCAACATTAAATTCCAAGTCTTTCCTTCTTTTGTTCATATAGGTTGTGGTCCTTTCATTGCCTGCCTTTAATCTGTCTTGAATTTTTTTGAATTTGGTAGTTGCCTCTTCAATAATTTTGGGAGCCAACTCTAGCCTGTCTGAGGCTACGACCCAATAGTGGGGTGTTAAGAAACTTCTTCTATATAATGCCTCATAAGGTGCCATGCCATTGGTGCTTTGGTAACTATTGTTATATGAGAATTCCATCAATGACAAATGTTGGTCCTATTCACCTTTGAAATCCAACACACAGCTTATGAGCATGTCTTGTAGTATCTGTATCACCCTTTCAGATTGCCCACCTGTCTGAGGATGATAAGTAGTACTCAAGTGGATTTTGGTTACTAATGCTTTATGAAAAGCACTCCATAATCGAGATGAAAATCTTGGATCTCTATCAGACACAATGGAGTCTGGCACTCCATGTAGTCTTACTATCTCCTGGACATACATCTGAGCTAACTTCTCCAAGAAGTCTGTGAGTTTCATAGGTAAGAAGTGGGCACACTTGGTTAGCCTATCCACAATGACCCAAATTGTATCATGCCTTAATCAGGTCATAGGCAACCCAGTCAAAAAGTCCATGGTTATGTTGCCCCACTTCTTCACTGGTATAGGTAGAGTCTGTAGGGTACTAGCTGGCTTCTGGTGCTCTACCTTTACCCTCTAGCATGTGACACATTTGGAGACATAAGTTGCTATGTCTATCTTCTTGTTTGGCCACTAGAAGTGAGTCTTCAAGTCTTTATACATTTTCTCACTTCCTGGATGTATTTTCAACTTGCTTCTGTGAGCTTTATCAAGGACTTCATCCCTAAGCTTTGGTCCTTTAGGCATATAGATTCGGTCCTTGAAGTATAGTAATCCTTGCTTGTAGGCAAAGGGTAGATACAATGAACCTTTTTCCTCTCCTGAAATCTTTTTTAGATTAGGATATGTCTCCTGTGCCTTTCTGGCTTCTGCAATCCATCCAGACTGAATTGTCAATGTGTAAATTTGGGCTTCTTTCCACTTATTCCATTTACGCCATAGGCATAGTAGACTATTTTTCTCATCATGATCAGCTATGGATACTTCTTTCAATACTCCTGTGTACTTGTTGCTCAAGGCATCTGCTACTAGATTGCGTGTGCCCTTTATGTACTCTATACTACAGTCATAGTCCACTATGTACTCTAACCATTTCCATTTCCTTATGTTCAACTCTTTTTGAGTGAACAAGAACTTTAGGCTCTTATGGTCAGTGTAGATCACAAAGGAATTACCCATCAAGTAATGCCTCCATTGCTTACGAGCAAAAATGACTACTGTCAATTCCAGGTCATGGGTAGGATAATTTTGCTCATGGGGTCTTAACTGCCTTAACCCATAAGCAATGACATTTTTGTCTTGCATAAGCACACAACCTAACCCAGATCTAGATGCATATATATATATGATGTAAAGCTTACTTGCATTAGGAAGAATCAACACTAGAACTTCAATCAACCTCTACTTGAGCTCCTATAAACCTTTTTCAAACTTTTCAGTCCACTCAAATCTTTGACCCTTCTTGGTTAGATGAGTAAGAACTAAGGCAATCATGGAAAATCCTAATACAAATCTCCTGTAGTATCCAGCTAATCATAGGAAACTTCTAATTTCCTTCACAGTCTTTGGTCTTTCCCACTCTTGCACTGCCTTGACCTTTTTAGGGTCTGCCTTAAAGCCTTGTGCATCGATGATGTGTCCTATGAAAGATACTTTTCTTATCCAGAATTGGCTCTTAGATAACTTGGCCTAAAGCTGATGTTCAAGTAGAGTCTTTAGGAAAATCTTCAAATGATTTTCATGTTCATTTTCATCCTTAGAATACACTACGATGTCATCAATGAACAGAGAGATGAATTTTTCTAGATGTTGCCTGAACACCTTATTCATGAGGTCCATGAAAGCAACAGGGGCATTATTCAAATGAAATGGCATGCCTGTGTACTCATAATCGTATATCTGGTCCTGAATGCAGTCTTAGGAATGTCATCTTCCTTTACTCTCGACTAGAAGTATCCAATTCTCAAGTCTATCTTGGAGAAGATCTTAGCTCCCCTGAGTTGATAAAAAAATCCTCAATCCTAGGGAGTGGATACTTGTTCTTTATAGTCACTGCATTGAGCTTAATGTAGTCAATGCATAGTCTCAAAGATCCATCCTTCTTTTTCACAAAGAGAATAGGAGCTCCCCATGGTGAAACACTTGGCCTTATGAACCCTTTTTCAAGAAGTTCATCAAGCTATTTCTTGAGCTTATTCATCTCACTGATTGGCATTCTGTAAGGCGGTATGGATATTGAACTAGCTTTTGCTTACAGGTTGATTTCAAACTCAATCTCGCTTTGTGGAGAAATACCTGGTAGGTCTTTGGGAAAGACTTCTGGAAAGTCTCTTGATAGCCAAACGCTATCGCCTCGATCTGGCCGAACTCCCTGCCACAAGAATGGCCAGAAGAAGCTGGCGCTACCCGAGAAAAGGTGTGATCATGCACCTCGGGAGATAGCCGAAGAGCTCCGAGCCTGGCACGCCAGAAAAACCCGAGGACACTACTTGCCCCCCCAAGGTTGTGAACAGATCGCCTTCGGAAAAGCGGCACCAGACATAGCGAGCCGAACATGATATCCCCGAAGGCGGAACTCCCTGAAACTGGGAACCCCCGAACTGAGGGCTTGTTTCCCGAAGAGGCTCTGCCATACCAAAAGATGACCTCACCTAGGGACCTTGGGAGTATGGCAGGAGCATTTATGGAAGCATTTAAGAAAGCCTCTGACACATCCATTCATAGACGCCACAATCCGCCTCAAAAGGCGCACTGCCACGCTGACGGCATCAAAATCATATGATGGCCCATCTCAGCACACGGCTCAAGGCAACCTGCTATCAGCTATCTATCTCCTATGCCCAGAAATTCAGGAACATCCGACCGAACACGTGTTGCGATCTGAACGGGCTAGGCGCTCCTATAAATACCAGGAATTAAATACTTGGTAGGAGGCTGGTTGGCAAAATACTGCTCCCACACTATGAGAAAATTACCAGGCAAGACTCCTCAGCCCTTTGTGCTATTTCCTCTGCCTTTCTCTCAGCCAACCACTGACTTGGGCGTCGGAGGCTCCCCCCCCGGAAAAACACTCCGGGGGCCTCCTAACCCTTTGTTTCTGAGCTTTCAGGCACACTCCCTTGGGCGATCCATCCACCAGGTGTTCTTCCTCCCAGAAGTCTCTCCACCAGTCATCATGACTATAAACGATGAGGCCCCTGGCCATCATTTCGCGCCGTCTGTGGGAACCTGCTCTGAGATCGCCGTCGTTGAGACTCGGCGTTCTAAGGACAAGGGACTCCCAAGGTCCCCGTCCACGCCTGAGACACAACCGGCTGCTGAGCAAACACTCCCAGGGACTTCTGCGCCTGAGGAAGACCGCCCTCTGGTAGTCACCATGAGCTTCTTGAGGGACTTTCAGCGTTCGGTCGTTGCTGAAATGACCCAGCAGATCGACCGAAGGTGGCCACAGCAAGCACGGGCCCAGAGACCCCCCTCACCGACACGCCCTCGGGAGAGAAGCCCCAAGTCTACACATCGCAGTTCGGGGAGTGGAGACCCTCGCGAAGAATCATCCACAGAAGATATAGCCCTCGGGAAACGGCCTGTGGGACAAACCGGGTCCAAGCGACCGAGAGTCTCACAGCGAAGCAGTTCGCCGCCTGAGGCGAGGTCCTTGTCCCCTCAGCGCCGAACTCGCTCCCCGAAGAGGCGCCGGCGATCTCCATTCCCTGAAGAAGGCCCTAGCGCCACAGTGCTTATGGAGAGGATACTAGCACGGCTGGACAGAGTGGAGAAACAAGTGGCCAGAAAACCTGTCTGGGCCAGACTCTCGGGGACCTTATGCGAAGATGACTCCCCTTTCACTCGTGCCGTCGCTGAAGCAACCATGCCAGGTGACTTCAGAGTGCCTCGGCTAGAGATATATGATGGCCGCACTGATCCACAGGCCCATCTGATGAAGTACAGGCACAGCATGATAATGCACGGTGCTGATGACGCTACCATGTGCAAATGCTTTGAAGTCACCCTCACAGGGCCAGCCACTGCGTGGTACAATTCATTGCCTCCGGGGACCATCACTGAGTTCCAGGAGTTGTCCACAGCCTTCACCCAGCAGTTCATTGGGAGCAGGCCAACGGCGAAGATGCCTGTGCAGATGTTCGACATAGAGCAGAGGAACGGAGAAACCATCCGAGACTATGTCGAAAGATTCAATAGGGAAGCCCTGAGCGTCCCAGACTTCCGGCCCGAAATCCGCATTCTTGCCATGACACAGGGCCTTCGGCGGGACTCACAGCTGTTCTACGAGTTCTCAAAGGACCCCCCAGACACCCTCGGAGAATTTTACCGAAGGGCCGAACAGCACGTGACAGCCGAGGAGCTGAGAATGGCTGGGCCAAAATCAGACAACCACCGCGCCGAAGGGTCCAATCAGCAAGCCCGTAATCGTACCGAACAGGCAGGACGATCTCGGAGGATGCGGGGAAGGAAGCCTCAAAGTTTCACGCCCCTGAGCACCACACGGACCAACATCCTTATGGCGCTGGAAAGGCAAGGGACGCAGATTCGGCGGCCAAGGGCCATGACCGCCGATAACAAAAAGAATGCCAAGAAGTTCTGCCAGTTTCATCGCGACCACGGTCATGACACCGAAGACTGCTTCCAGCTGAAGAAGTACATAGAGTCGCTGATAAAACAAGGCCAACTTCGGAAGTACCTGCGGATGCCTTCCCCAAAGGGAAGAAAAGAGGAGGAAGAAAGGGCCGAAGACGAGGATTACGACTCCGACAGGCGGAGAAATAGAAGTCCAAAAAGGCGCCCTCCACCTCCAGCAGGGGTTATCCAAACCATCACCACGGGGCTCCCATCCTCGGAAAGAAAGCGGAAAGCCAGAGAAATTGCAGTCATGGAGTATCAAAGTCCATCAAAGAAGCTGGCTCGCAAAGATGGCTCCACCGTCGTCTTCCCCCACGACGATCCGCTGCTGATTATGGCGAGAATAGGGAACTGGGACGTCAAAAGAGTGTTGCTTGATGATGGCTCAAATGCTGACGTCCTATTCTCGCACCTGCTGCCGAGCTTGGGCATCTCCAGCAGCGAACTGAAGCCTGTCACCTCGCCCACTTTTGGGGTTGGACCATCCGAACTCCCCGTCCTCGGATGGATCGATCTCCCGCTGATGATGAAAGGGACTTCGGTAGACGGAGCAGCTGAGTTGTACGCCTCCACAATGGCAAGATTCATCGTCATGGACGTCCCGTCCTCGTACAACGCCATCCTTGGAAGGCAGACACAGGGAAACCTGCACATTCGCCCTGATGTGAAGTACTTGACTGTCACATTCGCCACCAAGGATGGAGATGCAGAGGTCTTCATAGACCAAGCCGAGGTAAGAAAGGTGTTTGTGAAAGCACGAAAGGCTCCGGCAAGCAACTCTACGCAAACGATGGAGGCAAAGGCGCCAGAAAAAGGCAAAGAAGAAGATCTCGCCAAAGCAGAAACGGAAGCAATAGAGCTTGTCCCAGGTCAATCTACCCGAATAGGGAAGAGCTTGGCCGAAGGTGACAAGGAAAATCTTGTATCCTTTCTGCTGGAAAATAAAGATCTGTTTGCCTACTCGCCGAAAGATATGCCAGGAGTAAACCCTGGCATAATACAGCATAGCCTCAAAGTAAGCCCGGAAGCAAAACCTGTCCGGAAAAAGAAACGGAGCATCTCAGCCCACAAAAGCAACTTTGTCAAAACCGAAGTCCAGCGTCTCCTAGATGCTGAAGTTATCAGGGAGGTCAAGTACCCCGAATGGTTAAGCAACGTGGTCATTGCCACAAAAGAAGGTAGCAGCAAACTCCGGATGTGCATCGACTTCAGAAACTTGAACGATGCTTGCCCGAAAGACTCATACCCTCTGCCGCCAATAGATCAACTGGTAGATTCAACTGCTGAATATGGGCTCCTTAGTTTCCTAGACGCCTTCAGTGGCTACCATCAAATAAGGATGGACCCCGAAGATGAAGAGAAGACTGCCTTCATCACCGAGGGAGGAACATATTGCTATATCAGGATGCCCTTCGGGCTCCAAAATGCAGGAGCCATCTACCAGAGGCTGATGAACAAGGTCTTCAAAGACCAAATGGGGAGAAACATGGAGGTGTATGTTGATGATATGATAGTCAAGAGCAAGCTGCCTGGCTACCACGTTGCAGATTTAGAGGAAACCTTCCAAAAGCTTAGAGCCTTCGGGATCCGCCTTAATCCTAAGAAGTGCATCTTCGGGGTGACCTCGGGAAAATTCCTTGGGTACATGGTATCCAAAAGAGGCATCGATGCTAGCCCCGAGAAGATTAAGGCTCTGCTTGAGTTCCGAACTCCTGCCACAGTCAAAGACGTGCAGAGACTCACCGGAAGAATAACCTCTCTGAGCAGATTTATTTCCAGGTACGGAGATAGGTGTCGACCTTTCTTCAAAGTCCTCACAAAGGCAGCAAAAATGGAAGGCAACCTCGGAAGAAATGATCATCCTTGGGATGAAGATTGCCAAAAAGCCTGGGAAGAACTCAAAGTCTACTTGGCCAGCCTGCCGACTCTGCAACAACCTCGGGAGGGAGAGCCCCTCGCGCTGTACCTCACCGTCACAGAAAAGCTGTGAGCTCAGTCCTCATGAAAGAAGAAGGGCCAAAGCAATGGCCGGTCTACTATGTCAGCAAGTCCCTGCATGGCGCCGAAATCAGGTACCCTTTGCTTCAAAATGCTATATATGCCTTGGTGCTTGCAAGGAGAAGGCTGCGACCATACTTTCAGGCTCACCCCATCATCGTCCGAAGTAGTCTGCCGCTACGGGATGTCATGAAGAGAGTTGATCATTCGGGAAGGCTCTCCAAGTGGTGCATAGAGCTGGGCGAACACGAAATCACGTATGAGCCTCGGAAGGCCATAAAAGCTCAAGCACTGGCAGATTTTATCGCCGAAATACCCACCACTGAGGAGAGCCATTCAGATCCAAAAGAGGGTGAGCCAGAATGGACCTTGCACGTAGACGGAGCCTCGGGGTCCGAACACCAGGGAGCTGGAGTAATTATCAGGGGACCCGAAGGCCTGGAGGTAATGAAGGCTATCAAGTTCAGCTTCAACGTCACCAACAATGTAGCTGAGTATGAAGCCCTCATAGCGGGATTACGCTTGGCCAGAAAGATTGGCGTGAGAAACTTAAAGGCTCACAGCGATTCCCAGCTGGTAGTTCGGCAGACGGCAGGAGATTATGGGGCGAAGGACCCAATCTTGGCAAAATACCACGAGCTGGTAGCAAAGCTCATCCAAGAGTTTGACGCCGTACGGATCGAAAATGTACCTCGGCGGAATAACACTGAGGCAGATTGCTTGGCGAAGTCGAAAACATACACCGAGGTGCTAGACCATCCGAGCATCTCAGTGCTGAGCATAGCGACCTCGGGAAAAGGATGGAAAGATCCCATAAAGAGATACCTCACAGAAAATATGCTCCCCGAAGACCCCGGCGACGCTGCGAGACTGCGAAGACGCTCCGGCCGATTCTTCCTGATTGGTGAAGAGTTATACCGGCAGGGATATGCAAACCCGCTGCAGAGATGCGTGGCTGAAGAGGATACTGAAATGATCCTTGAAGAGGTCCACGAAGGCATGTGTGGCTCACATATCGGAACTGATGCCCTTGCAGCGGTGATACTTCGCCAAGGATACTTCTGGCCTACCCTGAGAAAGGACGCAAGACAGTTCGTCCGGAAATGTGGTAGCTGCCAGAGACACGCGAACATCCAGAGGGCACCCTCGGAGACGGTAAGTTCGGCTGACTATCCTTGGCCGTTCGCAGTCTGGGGTATAGACCTTATTGGGCCACTCCCCACAGCACCCGGAGGCGTGAAATTCTGCGTTGTAGCAGTGGACTATTTCTCTAAATGGGTCGAGGCAGAACCGCTGGCAACTATCTCGGCAAAAGAAGTGCAGAAGTTCGTATGGAAGAACATTGTATGCAGATTTGGCATACCGAGGGTACTAGTAGCTGATAATGGATCCCAATTCATAGACAAAGGATTCCAGGAATTTATCAGCGACCTCGGAATAAAGATGCACTTCGCCCCAGTAGCTCACCCCCAAAGCAACGGGCAGGTGGAAGTATCGAACAGGACCATAAAAGATGGCCTGAAAAAGAGACTGGGAGAAGCAAAAGGGAAATGGCCAGGAGAACTCCAAAGCGTATTGTGGAGCTACCGAACGACGCCCCGAAGGGCCACAGGGGAAACTCCCTTTTCACTAGTCTTCGGGACAGAGGCCATTATCCCAGTCGAGATAGTCAGACCATCAATACGGGTGCAAATATTTGATGAAGGTGGAAACGACCTCGGCCTCAGAACCAAGCTCGACCTCGTCGGCGAACACAGAGAAATAGCCGAGCTGAGAAGAAAAGCTTTTCAGCAAAGAGTGGCCGCGGCTGTAAACTTACGGGCCAGGCCAAAAGAAATCAAGAAGGGAGACCTCGTTCTCCGAAAGGCTGACTTTGCACCCCGAAGGCCGTCCCACGGAGTACTTCGCGCAAACTGGGAAGGACCTTATCTGGTTCTCGCCGAAGTACGAAAAGGCGTGTACAAACTTGGCGACGCCGAAGGCGTAGAATTGAAAAATACTTGGCACTCAGACGCCTTGAAAAAATTCTACGCCTAAGATGAAGCGGAGGAATTGTAAGTACAGAATGCTCTTAAGGAAAGTTCTTAAGTATCCAAAATTGTGCAAAGCAGAATTCCGCGAAGATGCTCGCCGTAATAAAGCGCAGATTGACCTTCCAGAGTCCCTTGAGCCATCACGCTCGGGAAAAGATGGAGAAATCTCGCAGAGGCAGTTTTCCGAAGTCCCTTGAGCCATCATGCTCGGGAAAGATGGGAAACAAGAACGTCGCAGAAGTACTCGCCGAAATAAGCGCAGAGACAGTTTTCCGAAGTCCCTTGAGCCATCACGCTCGGGAAAAAGTCCCTTGGAAAACAACTCTCGAAAGATTTCCTAAGTCTCTTGAGCAAACATGCTCGGGACAAAAGGAAAAGAAGGAAAATTTTTTGACTAAGGAATTTCCGAAGTCCCTCGAGCGAACGTGTTCGGGACAAAATGGAAATGCAAAAGCCTGCAAAAAGACTTAGTCAAATTTTTCAGACTTTCCAGAAAGTCTCTCGAGCAAACGCACTCGGGACAAAGGAAGGTAAAAAAGTTTCTTTGATCGCAGGTTTTCCGAAGTCTCTTGAGCGAACGTGTTCGGGACAATGGAAATGAAGAAACTTGCAAGAAAAGACTTAGCCAAAAAAATCATCATTAAGAGCAAAGCTGCTTTACCGTAAAGAAGTGCCCGAAGAAGGAATGCAAAATAGAAGGGAAGGAAAAGGGGCCCTAAAAAATAGCCTAAGGGTTCGCGGCGTCCCGAGAGCCACTCGCTGGCCCGCCCTTTTCCACCACCTTTGGCGCTGGAATTGAAGGAGGAAGGTTCAAATGTTCGACCTTGGACCATTCCCACCGAGGTCCCCCAGGAATGTTTAGAGCCTCCTGAAAAGAGAGGTCCAGATCTGGGAACCTCTGGAGGACCTGGTGACGAGCAAGGCAGAAGTCGTCCTGAAAGGCAACCTTGGCCATTTGATCAGACTCGTTCTTATCAAGCTCGAGGTCGTCAAGGTCGTCCTTCAGTTCAGCAATCTCCTCCTTCAGCGCCTTTATCTCCAACGCCCCTTGGACCCCTTCTTCAAAGACTCGACCTCAGCCCGAAGAGTGTTATTCTCACTCGTCAACGACACTATAAGGCTGTCAGAAGCAGCCTTGTGCTTGAGAAGATCTTCGTTGGCGGTGAGCATCCCCTTTATTTGATCACCGAGGTCAGCAATCTTCTGGGAGGAATCCTTTTGAAGTTCTTCTTTTTCCTTCCGGAACTCCTCCCGAAGTGCAGTCACTTCTTTCTCAGCAGCCTCTTTCAGCTGCTGGTTTTTGGCGGCCGACTCCGCGAGTGCGATCCTCGCCTCATTCATGGTCTAAGTGGCCGAAGTTCGGAAGGCAACCTCCCTGGCCACCCGAACTCGGAGAAAGCCGGCGTACCCCAGCAGCTGCAAAAAGATAAAACGCAAGGTCAGTAAGAGCCAAACACTTAGGAAAAAATTGAAGGGAAAGAGCTGTGAAGGATATACCTGAGCAGCATGCTCGGTGATCTTTGCGGCGAGAGTGTTATCCCCCGGATGGGCCGCCGCTATATCCTTGAAGGAGGCCTCAGTAAGCACCCCCTTCGAAATTTCCTTCGCCATTTGAGGACAGTCCTCGGAGTACAAATTCATGTCCTCCGTGAACGTCCAGAAAGGCTCCTTTGGTATCTTCCCTTGCGGGATTTTGGCGTCCCGAAGAGCTCGCTTCCGAGCATGTTCGGCCGCCCAGTCAGGGGTAGTCAACTCCCCTGCGTGGCAAGAATGAGAAGGAGATTAAAGACAAAGAAGGCAATCCAGAAAAAACAAAGGAAGTACACTTTGTCTGGAAACAAACCTGGTGGAACCTCGGCAACGACGTCCTCGGAGTCCTCGGCCTCCTCGGCCGAAATGCCCTTGCCCTTCCGCCTGCGCCGCTCCTCGGCAGAAGGTACTTCTACCACTACATCAAGGAGGGCCTGCGATGCAGTAGGACTTTGAGGAGGGACGTCGGTTGAAGGGACCTCGGAAGCAGCAGCCTCAGGCGCCGGAATCTCGGCTGTCCCAGGCTCCTCGGCAGTCTCCTCGGGAATTTCTTCTAGAGGAACCTGGGCAGTTCTCTTTGCCCGTTTCCTCGAAGGCCCCGCGCCAGTAGACTTCCGCCTTCGGGAAGCCACCTTCTTCGTCTGATCGCCCTTCTCCACTTGGCCGGTGAAAAGGGACTTGTAATAGGCGGCAGTCCCGTCGCCCATCTCTGAAAAAGGAGAGAAACATCAGCGTAAGTCCGAGGAAAAAATAGCAAAGGAGTAGAAGACAACTCACTTTCGACAAGCGCTTCGAAAGAAATTTCCTCCTTAAGAAGCTTGACCAACCAGGAATCCTTCCCGGCGATGGCAGGAGCTGGCATCTTGAGGTCAGTCTCGTGCTCCTTTACCACCTTTAGTTCCCGAAGGACCTCTTCGGTCATCAACTTCCAGTTGATTGGAAAAGGGTAAAGGGCGCGCGGAGCGACCTCGGGATCCCAGTCAGAGACAGCCCGAATGCGGGCGTCGAAATCCGCGAACACGGGAGCCAACTCTGGGGTCAGCAGCATCCTCGGATCAACAACGTCCACATCCAGTGTTCCCTGAGCCCATTTGGTCGGAACGTACGACCAGGCCTCGTCCATCTTCAGGAAGAAGAACTTCTGTTGCCACCCCCGCCAGCTATCCTTAGTGGCGAAGGTGAACATGAATTTCTTGCTCCCGGATCCCCGAGGTAGCATGAAATAGAAGCCACCCTTCGGGACCACAGAGAGCTTGTAGTACTGCATAAAGATTATGAAATGGGGTTCTATCCCGAAGACGCCACACATGCAGAGGTAGGCATTAAAATAGCAGAACGAGTTCGGGGGAAGCTGGTTCACAGCAATGCCATGAAATTTGCAGAACTCGCACACCATCTTCGGGGGAGGATACCGAAGACCGGCCTTCAGCTGGGCTCGGAAAATGGTAACCTCCTTACTATGGTTTGAAAAAGCATAATGGCTAGAGCGAGGCAGCCTAGTAATGGCGTAAGAGGGAAGAAAGAATTTTTTCTTCCACCTCTCTAACTTTGCAGGGGTGGTGCAACAAGGATGGGCTAAAAGAGGCTGCCAGCTCTCAGGAATGGGCATTTTCGACATGAAAACGAGTTTGAAAACGGAAGAAAACAGTTTCCAGAGAAAAACTCAAAAGAACAGAGGGATCAAAATGCTCTGGAAAACGAAAACCCACCGAAAGATTTGCCAAAATCTGAGGACGCCGTCGTGAAAGTTGGCTGGAAAAAAGCTCTGATTAAGGTAGCTCCGCCACAGAAAGCAAGAAAGTGCAAGAACAGGGGCAAAGCAGAGAAAAGAGCAGAAGAAAAAGCAAAAGGAACTTATGATGGAATGGGCTATTTATAAGCCAGAGGTGGGTAACCGAAACATCGTCATAAGTACCCTTTGGAGGCGAACCGTCGCCGTAACTGCTCTCTGCACCTGAAAAGGCGTGCCCTCTGTAACCGACGCGACTCTCCTCCAATGGCAAAGCGCCACGTGTCAACCGCTGCGCAAAAATGGTGGACACGTCCTCCAAACGTCCCTTGAAAACTGGGACACGTCTTCTGACATCCCTGGAAAACTGGGACGCGCCGCTCAGACTGACACGCTTGGCCAAACAGACCTGCAGAAACAAAGAGCAGGCCAACTCGAGGACGCCAAGAGACAGGCTATGGCCGAACAGCCCATGACCTTCGGGCAAGAGGTGTATCTTCGGCACAGGCTCCGCCTCGAAGACACCAAAGAACAGGCCAAGGCCGAAGAGCCCATGATCTTCGGGCAAAAGGCGCATCCTCGGAACAGGCTAAGCTTCCTAAGAAACTCCCAAGAGCAACCTCGGAAAGAGATGCAAAACCGAAGTCTTCACTTCGGCTTTCCAAAGGGGGGCATGTGATAGCCAAAGACTATCGCCTCTATCTGGCCGAACTCCCTGCCACAAGAATGGCCAGAAGAAACTGGCGCTACCCGAGAAAAGGTGTGATCATGCACCTCGGGAGATAGCCGAAGAGCTCCGAGCCCGTCACGCCAGGAAAACTTGAGGACACTACTTGCCCCCCCAAGGTTGTGAACAGATCGCCTTCGGAAAAGAGGCACCAGACATAGCGAGCCGAACATGATATCCCCGAAGGCGGAACTCCCTGAAACTGGGAACCCCCGAACTGAGTGCTTGTTTCCCGAAGAGGCTCTGTCCGTACCAAAGGACGACCTCACCCAGGGACCTCGGGAGTACGGCAGGAGCATTTATGGAAGCATTTAAGGAAGCCTCTGACACGTCCTTTCACAGACGCCACAAGCCGCCTCAAAAGGCGCTCTGCCACGCTGACGCCATCAGAATCACATCATGGCCCATCTCAGCACATGGCTCAAGGCAACCTGCTACCAGCTATCTGTCTCCTACGCCCAGAAATTCAGGAACATCCGACCGAACACGTGTCGCGATCTGAACAGGCTAGGCACTCCTATAAATACCAGGAATTAATACTTGGCAGGAGGCTGGTTGGCAGAAATACGGCTCCTACACTCTGAGAAAATTACCAGGCGAGACTCCTCAGCCCTTTGTGCTATATTTCTCTACCTTTCTCTCAGCCACCACTGACTTGGGCGTCGGAGGCTCCCCCCCCGGAAAAACACTCCGGGGGCCTCCTAACCCTTTGTTTCTGAGCTTTCAGGCACTCTCCCTTGGGCGATCCAATCCACCAGGCGTTCTTCCTCCCAGAAGTCTCTCCTCCAGTCATCATGACTCTGAACGATGAGGCCCCTGGCCATCATCTCTCACTATAGGTATTCTATCCACATCTTCTTCACAGTGTCATTCATTCAATTCATAACAGTAATCATGCTCAGAAATCACAAGTATCACATCTGGTACCTCTAGTTCCATGCCACGCATTTCATAGACAAATTCCTTAGAATTCACTAATGCATGCACTTTACCATCAGGCAATGCGAATTCCCTCTTAGCATAATCAATTCTTATGTTATGCATAGTAAGACAATTCATACGCAACACTAAATCATACTTAGGAATATCCAACACTAGCAGACTTGTCATAACCTTAGTCTTTCCTACTACTAGCTCACAATCCTTAGCTAGGTCATTAGTGAAAAGACATTGACTACCTGCTATTTTCACTAAAGATAATCTAGGCATGATTTAAGTAGGCAATTTATTGGCATCGACAAATTTCCTAACCACTATAGACACAGATGCACCAGTATCAAATTGAACACTAATAGGCATACCATTAAGGTAAATGTTACCTATTTGTTCTCTTTCCTGCTTTGATGCCTCTGGCCTTTCTACTGGGAAGACTCTGCCAGCTCTTTGCACTAGAGGCTAAGACACTGCAGTAACTGGCCTCTAATGTCCCTCCCTAGGTGCTCCTCCTTTAGGTCCTGCCCCAATAGGCCTTGCTGGACCTTGGTGTTCTGGCCTCCTTTGAGCTTGTGGGCAGTCTTTGATCCAATAATCCATGGATCCACTTCTTAGACATGCTTTGGTGTCAAAATAGCAAGGTTTCTTTCTATGAAACTTCATGCACTTAGGGCACTTTAGCCCAGGGAACTTCCCCTTAACCTTGCCCTCACAACCAAAATGAAAATTCTTGGCAATTCCCTTGCCATGTGGTGGCTTATTACGCTTGCCTCCTACCTGACTACGTCCCCCTGGTCCACTAGGAAAGTACTTAGTCTTATAGTCCTCTTGCTCCACCAGTAGAGCTTTATGCACTGCTTCATAGTATGTAACTGCTCCAAAAGGTCTAACATCCTTTCTAATGTCTGACTTTAGGCCTCTGACAAATCTTTTGGCCTTCAACTCCTCCAGTTCATGATATTGAGGAGCATACCTCACCAACTGATTGAATTTGTCCTCATACTCCAGGACACTGAGGTTGTCCTGCCTTAAAGCACGAAATTCAGCTTGCTTTATAGCCTTGAGGGCATCACTGATGTACTGTTCCTAGAACAGCTGTGTGAACTCTGGCTAGCTCATTTCAATATCTCTTCCTGGCCTTCTGCCCTTCTGAAAAGAATACCTATCCCTAGTGTTTCTCCACCACATCTCTACATTACCTATGAAGTTGTAAGTAGCAAGTGACACCTTTAATAAGTGCACTCCCCACACTACGCTTGGTTCGTCAAGCACATGTTTCTCTTCCAATCTTAGCCCTAGCTCTATGGATGTTTGAAAATTGCAGAAAACAACTTCTAATTGCCCTTTAAGTCTTAGCACCAAATAGCTTCCAATTGCCCTTTGTTGCTTTCAATTTCAATCAATAGCAAGTTTGAAGGTGTGGTGGTTATGGAGGAAGTGTGGTTATGTTCTTGGGCTGAAGGAGGATGAAAATAAGAGATGGATAAGTGATTTGGCCACTTAAATCACCTTAAATGAGCTTAAGGGCACAAAACACACTTAAACAAGCTTAACCTTGCTTTATGTCATTTTCCTTCTCACTAATTATGGTTTCTTTGTCTTAAACTCATTGGTACACATGTGCCCAACATTTTTTACTATTTATCAAGTCTTGGCTGCCTCCCCCATGGTGGGATAAACCCACAATTCCACCCTTTGACTTAAGTGAAAAGTTGAACACCTTATGGTTTATACTAAGACATTTAGGCCCTTAATGCCTTTGGTGTTTCCTTTGTTCAAACTTGTATTCCATGAACAATTTGGTCCTCCAATGGCACTTTCATACCATTCATGTCCTTCCCATAACTCTCCAAGTCTCTTTCTTGAGAGGTTTGCAATTGAGTACCCGAATTTCCAAAACCTTACAAAAAAGTCCATAGGTTGCTTGACAAACAAGCAATCCTTAAGGCTTTTCTTGGGGGCCAAGTTTCTAACTTGGAATACTTTTAAGGAGGTGTTGATCATGCCTTTTACCTGCCACACTTGAATCACTATGGTGAGAATTACACAATATAATGGTTTTAGCCATTTTGGCACACTTGTAATTCTCTCATTTTTGTGAGGTGGTAACACTTTCCCCACACCATGACAAGATTTATTGTTGTAGATGTCCCATCATCTTACAATACCATCATCAGCAAGCAAATAGAGGGCAACCTTCACCTTTGAACTGACATGAAATACCTTATACTTATGCTCGAGGCTAAAGAAGAAGATTTCAAAATATACATTGATCAAGCCAAAGTGAGGATGGTGTTTGTCAAAGCAAGGCAGAATCCTCCTAAAGTTCATATGCAGACTTCGGGGAAAGAAGGCATACTTACTGATGATAGGTTAAAAAGGGAAAAGGGTGATAATAAGAATGTAGAAACCGAGGATATAGAGTTAATCCCTGACCAAAGAACCTGAATTGGGAAATAGCTGGCTAAAGGTGGAAAAGAAATACTTGTATCCCTTTTATCAGTGAACAAAGATCTATTTGCTTACTCCCCGAAGGATATGCCCAGAATAAATTCAGACATAAACTAGCATAGTCTAAAAGTATGACCTCAGGCAAAGCCTGTACGACAGAAGAATTGTAGCATCTCAGTACATTGAACAACTTTGTCAAAAAAAAAAATTCAATGACTCATGGAAGCAAGAATAATAAGAGAGGTCAAATGCCTTACTTGGCTTAACAACATCATTCTTGCTACCAAAGAAGGGAGTGACAAACTCCGAATGTGTATCAACTTTAGAAATGTCAATGATGCATGTCCCAAGGTCTCGTATGCACTAACTATGATTGACCAATTGGTAGATTGAATAGCTGAATGTGGGCTATTGAGCTTCCTCGATGCGTTCAGTGAGAGTCATGAAATTTGGAAAACTCTGAGGAAGGGGAAAAAATGGTGATAGCTGAAGGGCTATTAGCCCTGGAGAACTCACAAATCAGTCTGATGAGCACCACCCTCAGCTAGCACAAGTGACCAACCTCAGAAAAAGGGGGCCCTCACCATTCTCGGAGAGGGCTTAACACTGACCTCAAGGGACACTTTCACCTCCTCTGCTTTTACGAACCTACCGACCTCAGAAAAGTTGATCCCCCAACCTCGGCAGAGGAAAACATCTTCCGAAAGTGATCCTCTCCACCAAAGCGCCTTTCCTGATAACCCTCGGTGATAATCTGCATCCGAAGGGGTCTCCTATCCCGAACGTGTCTTATACCTCATAGGGGGTTCGTTCCTCAAAGGGGTCTTATGGAGATACGAAAAAAATGGTTGAGGAGCCTCTTACAGATAGACCTCGCAAACGCCCCTACACTCTGGCCAGAACGGCCTACGGCCAGCTGGAGGTACCTATCTCCGAGGGTACAGATCAAATCTGACTGAACACATGTCACGATCTGAACAGGCTATGTCAAATGGCCTCATCCCTCCGCTCTCCTATAAATACTTAGGAAGGGCCTTGGTAAGCATAGGAGACAGAACTTTGGCTATTCCCCACTTTCTGTTCCTTATTACTCTTACTCTCACAAATACTGACTTGGGCGTTAGAGGCTCCTTCCCCGGAAACACACTCCGGGGAGCTCCTAACCCTTGTTTTTCCTAGCATTTCAGATACTAACCCACTGGAAGTCCTCTCTACAGGCCAGCATGTCACACGACGAGGATGCCGCCAAGCATCATTTGGTGCCATCTGTGGGAACTCATTCTCAGGTCACTATCGTTGAGACCAGACGTTTAAAGGACAAGGGACTCCTGAAGTCCCCGTCAGCGCCAGAAGCTTAAATGGTGATTGAACAACCTACAATAGAGACTTCATTGCATGAGGACGAGCATCCTCTGACGGTCACGATGAGCCTTCTACGAGACTTTCAACGAATTGTTATGGCTGATATGACCCAATAGCTTGACCAAAGGTGGTCATAACCACTCCCGAGGGTAAGGGCCTCTTCTCCAGTTACCCGTTTAGAGAAAAGTCCTAAGTCACCACACCGAAGTTCAAGATATGGGGATTTTCACAATGAGTGCTCAATGGAGAACATACCCAGAGGACGTCATGCTGGAGAAGCGAGGTCAAAGGGGCCCAAAACTTCCTGCCGGCAAAGTCCATCCCGGATTGAGGTCCCAGTCCCCGTTGCCGACGAAGTTACTCTTCGAAAAGGAGACGTTGCTCTCCGTTGCCGGCAACCACTAGGCAACGAGTAGAAGACAGCACTACCACCCTCATGGAGAAGATCCTAAAGAGGTTGGAAAAGGTAGAAAGACAGATCTCCCGGAAGCCTGTTTGGTCGAGGTTGTCGGAGACATTCACCGGAGAAGAGTCACCCTTCATCCGTGCAGTGGTAGAGGCACCTATGCCGAGTGACTTCCGAGTACCGCGCTTGGAAACATATGATGGACGTAGTGACCCCCAAGCTCACTTGATGAAGTATAGGCGTAGTATGGTGTTGCATGGGGCTGATGATGCCACCCTCTGCAAATGCTTCGAAGTCACCCTTTCAGGGCCCGCAACTGCGTGGTATAACTCCCTGGCTCCAGGAACCATAATGTGTTTCTAGGAGTTATCCGCCGCATTCACCCAGCAGTTCATCGGAAGTAGACCGACGGCGAAGATGCCCGTCCAAATGTTTGACATAGCCCAAAAGAATGGGGAGACCATTCGGGACTATGTTGAGAGGTTCAACCAAGAAGCTCTGAGTGTGCCTGACTTCTGCCCCGAAATCCGCATCCTTGCCATGATCAGGGGACTTTGGAGATATTCACAACTCTTCTACAAGTTCTCCAAGGATCCCCCTGACACCTTCGGAGAATTTTATCGAAGGACAGAACAGCACATGACGGCCAAATAACTGAGGATGGGAGGGCCGAAGTCTGATCACAATCATCTCGAGGGTTTGGGTCACCAACCTCGGTACCCAACCGAAGGCAGGGGCAGACCTCGGAAGCAAAGGGGGAAGAAACCAATGTCGTTCATGCCCTTGAACGCTACAAGGACGAACATACTCATGGCCATGGAAAGACAAGGAACCGCTATCCAGCGGCCGAAGGCCATGACCTCGGAAAACAAGAAGAACATGAAGAAGTTCTGCCAGTTCCACCAAGACCATGGGCACGACACCGAGGACTGCTTCCAGCTGAAAAAGTACATCCAATCTCTGATCAAGCAAGGGCAACTTCGGCGATACCTGTGGATGCCATCCCCCAAGGGAAGAAGGGAAGAGGAAAGGAAAGGGGAAGATGAGGACTACGATTCTGACCGACGTCAGAACCGAAGTCCCAGAAAGCATCCACCACCTCGGGCGGGAGTAATCCAGACAATCACTACTGGGATACCCTCAGCCGAGAGGAAAAGGAAAGTCCGGGAAATCTCGATGATGGAATTCAAAAACCCAGCGAACAAGCTTGTTCGGAAAGATGGGTCTACCGTGAAGTTCCCCCATGATGACCCCCTCCTAATCATGGCAAGGATAGGGAGTTGGGACATCAAAAGAGTGCTCATTGATGATGGTTCCAATGCCGACGTTCTGTTCTCCCACCTGTTGCCGAACTTGGGCATCTCCAAGGGTGATCTCAAACCCGTTACTTCCCCTACGTTCGGTGTAGGTCCCTCCGAACTCCCTGTGCTCGGGTGGATCGACCTGCCCTTGATGCTAAGGGGAACTTCGGTTCAGAACAAGAAAGAGCTCTTTGGCTCCACAGTGACAAGGTTTGTTGTCATAGATGTCCCTTCTTCATACAATGCCATCCTCGGAAGGCAGACATAAGGAAATCTCCACATTAATCTAAATCTGAAGTACCTAACGGTCACCTTCGGCTCGAAGGAAGGGGATGCAGAGATATTTATTGATCAAGCTGAGGTGAGGAAAGTCTTCGTGAAGGCAAGACAAAGCCCAATGAAAGTTCATGCACAGACTTCAAAAGAAAAGAGAATACTCACTAAATAGGCAATAGAAGGAGAAAAAAATGACTTTGAAAAAATAGAAATAGAGGATGTAAAACTTGTCCCAGGCCAAAGTAAATGAGTGGGAAAAAAACTGGCCGAAGGTGACAAGGAAAAGCTTGTATCCTTTTTGTTAATGAACAAAGACCTATTTGCCTACTATCCGAAGGACATGCCTAGGGTAGACCCTGGTATAATTCAACACAGTCTTAAAGTACGCCCGGAGGTAAAACCTGTTCGACAAAAAAAGTGCAGCCTCTCGGTGTATAAGAGCAATTTTGTCAAAACCGAAGTCTAATGATTAGTAGAGGTGGGTGTAATAAGAGAAGTCAAGTGCCCTGAGTGGCTTAGTAATGTTGTTATCACCACGAAGGAAGGGAGTGATAAGCTCCAAATGTGCATCGCTTCCAAAATGTAAATGATGCCTGTCCTAAGGATTCTTATCCTCTACCACCTATAGATCAATTGGTGGACTCAACCACCAAATATGGTCTGCTTAGCTTCCTCGATGCCTTCAGTGGATACCGCCAAATCCAGATGGATCCTGAAGATGAGGAGAAAACCACCTTCATCACCGAAGTTGGGACCTACTGCTGCATCAGAATGCCCTTTGGCTTTAAGAATGCAGGGGCCATGTACCAAAGGCTGATGAATAGGGTGTTTGACTCCCAAATTGGGAGGAATATGGAAGTATATGTCGACGATATGATAATTAAGAGCAAACTGCCTAGTAATCATATCTTACACTTAAAGGAAACATTCCACCGACTTTGGGAATTCAGAATCCATCTCAACCCTGAGAACTGCGTATTCAGGGTGAATGTGGGCAAGTTCCTTAGATTCATGCTATCAGAAAGAGGTATCGATGCCAACCCAGAAAAGGTCAAGGCCCTACTAGGATTCCAAACTCCCACTACGACCAAGGACGTGCAAAGACTCACGGGGAGAATCACAGCCCTTAGCAAATTCATCTCCAGATACGGGGATAAGTGCCCACAATTCTTCAAAAAGCTCACCAAAGCAACAAAAAATGAAGGTGACTTCAGTCCCAAGGAACACCTTTGGAATGAAAATTGCCAAAAGGCTTGGGATGAGCTCAAAAACTACCTAACCCGTCTGCCAATACTTTGGAGCTGTGGGAGGGAGAACCCCTCATCCTCTACCTCGCCGTCACTGAAAAGGCAGTAAGCTCGGTCCTGGTAAAGGAAGAGGGAGGAAAGAAATGGCCAGCGTACTATGTGAGTAAGTCCCTACATGGTGCCGAAGTTAGGTACCTTATTTTGTAGACGGCCATATATGCCCTAGTATTGGCAAATAAAAGGTTGTGACCTTACTTCCAAGGGCACCTTACATGGTATGAAGTAACCTACGTCTTCGAGATGTCATGAGAAAGGTAGACCACTTGGAAAGATTTTTGAAATGGTGTATTGAGCTCGGTGAATACAACATCACCTATGCACTGAGAAGGGCAATAATGGCCTAAGCATTGGCAGACTTCATTGCCGAAGTCCCAAAAATTGAGGATACCCCGGAAAACCTTAGAAAAGATGAACTTGAGTGGACATTCTTTGTTGATGGAGCCTTCAGATCTGACCAGCAAGGAGCTTGAGTAATCCTTCACAGGCCCGAAGGTATAGAAGCCAGGAAGGGCATCAAATTCGGATTCAATGTTACCAGCAATGTCGCAAAATATGATGCCCTTACAGAAGGCTTGCAGCTGGCAAAAAGAGTTGGTGTAAGGAATCTAAAGGCCAATAGCGATTCTCAGTTAGTGGTACAATAGATGGCGG
Source organism: Aquilaria sinensis (assembly GCA_005392925.1). NCBI lineage: Eukaryota > Viridiplantae > Streptophyta > Magnoliopsida > Malvales > Thymelaeaceae > Aquilaria > Aquilaria sinensis. The sequence continues at coordinate 98,715 of SMDT01000128.1, forward strand.
GGGACTATGGTACAAATGTCCCAAACTTGGCAAAAGACCATGACCTCGTAAAGAAGCTCGTCCAAGAGTTTGACACAGTATGTATGGAAAATGTACCTCAGAGAGATAATATGGAAGCAGATGCTTTGGCCAAATCGAAAGAGTCCACAGAAGTACTGTATCAGCCAAGTATAGTGATAATGTGCATAACGACCTCGGGCAAAGGGTGGAAAGACCCTATCAAGAAATACCTCACAACTTTGGAACTTGCCATAGATCCTCTTGCAGCGGTGAAAGTGTGAAAGTGGTCAGGATGATACTTCCTGATTGGGGAAGTGTTGTGCCGACAAGGGTACGCAAGTCCGTTATAGAGGTGTGTCAATGAAGAGGATGTTGAGATAGTCCTCAAAGAAGTCCATGAGGGGGCTTGTGGTTCTCACATAGGAGCTAATGCCCTTGCCGGCGTATTACTTCACTAACAATACTTTTGGGCTACCTTGAGAAAGGATGCGAGGCAATTCATCTTGAAATGTAACAGCTGCTAGAGACACAACCGTATCCAGAGACTACCCTCGAAAGTCATAACTTTGCCAAACTACCATTGCCCTTTCACTGTTTGGCGTATTGACCTCATCGGACCTCTCCCAATAGCTCCAAGAGTAATCAAGTTCTACGTAGTTGCAATAGACTATTTCACCAAATGGATCGAGGCAGAGCCTTTAGCAGTAATATTAGCGAAGGACATACAAAGATTTGTCTAAAAGAACATCATATGTAGATTCAGTGTGCCGAGGGTGATAGTGGTTGATAATGGATCCTAGTTTTTTGATAAGGGGTTCCAAGAATTCACAACTGACCTCGGGATAAAATTACACTTTACCCCGATTGCCCATCCTCAGAGTAATGGACAAGTTGAAGTATCCAATAGAACAATAAAAGTTGGCTTGAAAAATAGGCTGAATGAAGCAAAGGGGAAATGGCCAAGAGAGCTCCCGAGTGTGTCGTGGAGCTACCAAACAACTCCTCGAAAGGCCACGGGTGAGACACCCTTCTCATTCATCTTTGGCACAGAGGCCATTATCCCTGTCGAGTTCGTACAGCCATTTGTGAGGGTACAATATTTGACGAGGAAGGGAACAACTTCGGTTTAAGAACCAAGTTTGATCTTGTTAAGGAGAGAGATGGATGAGCCCAGAAGAAAGGCTTTTCAGCAGAGAATAGCTGTTGCTACAAACTTGCATGTCAAGCGTAAATAAATCAAGAAATGGGACCTCGTTCTCCGAAAGGCTAAATTTGAAGCCCGAAGGCCATCTCACGGAGTACTTTAGGAAAACTGGGATGGACCTTACTTTGTCCTCAAGGAAGTTCAGCCTGGAGTCTATAAGCTCGGTGGTATCGAAAGTGGAGAATTGAAAAATACGTGGCATTTAGAGTCTTTGAAAAAATTCTACACTTAGAAAAATTTTCAAGAGAAACATTGTGCAAAAGATGTCGAATGTGGGCAACTAAATGTGGTTTTTTCAATGGTGCATATGTAAGGATATACCATTTTGCCAAAGGGTATTGACCGAACATGGTCGATTCCAAGGGAGCAAACCAAACAATGTTGGCTCCGAGGGAGAAAACCGAGCATGGTTATTCGTTAAGGAGCATTTGGGAAAATATGCAATCTTTACCGAAGATGGTTGGACACCCTCGAACATGGTTGGCCCTAAAAATACCTAACTGATTCACCGAAGGGTATTGGCCGAACGTGGTTAACGCCGATGGGGGTTGTTTCCTAAAGTGTATAAGTGTATGTACACTTAGAAAAATTTTCAAAGGAAAAATTACATAAAATACCGAAGATGGTAAACCAAACGTCGTCACTTCCGAACGTCCATGAGTAACTTGTACAAGTTTACCAAAGGAATATTAGCCAAACATGGTTCTAGCTGATGAAGGGAAACTGAGAGTACAGGTTCCCTGATGATAGTCGACCGAACATGGTCGACACCAAAGATACTTAATCATTTTGTTGTGTGCAAATTCATCTCTGTCGAAGAAGGATAACCAAGGATAGTTGTGAAATGTTCAAAAGAGACAAAGGCCGAAGGTCAAAACTTTCCCGAAGCCGTACCACTCATGAACTTAGCCAAAATTTTGCAAAAAAGTTCTGATAAAACTTTATTCATTGAAGAAATACAAGAGGTAGATTACAAAAGAAAAGGAAGAGAAAGGAGGCTTATTCGGGTAGTAACTTCCTTCTGGCTCTTCGTCATCTTTGGCTTGATCACCTTTGGCATCCACTTCGTTAGCACCAGTCTTAGTTCTTGAAGGTGGAGGAAAGGGGAGATTGAGAAACTCCACCCTCGACCATTCCGAAAATGGTCTTTCAAGAATGTCCAGAGCCACTAGAAAGGAAAGATCAAGGTCAGGAAACTTGGACAGGACTTGGAGGCGAGCAAGGCAAAAACCTTCCTGATAAGAGGACTTAGTCGCCTTATCGGAATTCACCTTTTCAGCCTTCAGGTCCTCCAGCTCCTTCTTGTGGACCTCGACCTCCTTCTCTAATTGCTTCTTCTTCTTCTTCTTCTTCTCTTTCCTTAGCCGATCGACCTTGGCTCGAAGTTAAGTGTTAAGACCAAATGCTTTTGAAAGAATGGCAATGGCTTTATCATTCTCCTTTTGGAAAGCCTCGTTTGCTGAGGTCAGAGATATAACCTTCACCCTGAGGTCAGATAGGTTGAAGGAAAAGTCCTCCATCAGTTTGCCTTGGCTCTTCAGAACTTCCTGCCGAAGTTGGACAGGTCCTCCTTTACTATCTTGTTAAGCTCACTATACTTAACGATGGAGCTAGCAAAAAGTTCCTTGGACTTGGCCAAGCTTTCCTCTGACCGACTTCGCACCGAGGACCGCTTAGCCACCTAGGCCCGAAGGTACCCACTGTACGCCAACATCTAAAAAGGGGGAAAATTCTGAATAGAGGTAAAAAAGGAACAAGACTCAGAAAATTTTTGCAAGTCCTAAATGGTTGAAGATTACCTGGCTAGCCTATTCGCTCATCCTGGCAGCAAAGTCCTCCTCATTTGGGCACTCCTTGGTTAGGAACTGAAAAGTGGCATTCGTAATAATGTCCTTCACCATTTAGGGAGCCATTTTCTGGCTATCCTCAGAGAACGGGTTCATGTCCTCCATGAAAGTCTAGGAGGGCTCCTTCAAAACCTTGTGCCTCAGGATTTTGGAGTCTCGAATAGCCTTCTTTCGAGTGTGGTCCTCCACCCATAGAGCCTGTGCTCCTTCACTTGCAAAGTCACGCTAAAGTTCCATTAGAATGTTATCCTTTAGCCATTCATCTATAAGGTCTAAAATACTAAAAATTCCCAAACCCATGGAAGAATGGCTAAAGGACAAACTTGGAGGGAGTTCGACGTCTTCTCATTTGGAGTCACTAACATCAAGGGCCTTAGTGGGAACATTTTTGCCTTTCCTCTTTTAGTGTTCCTCGAGCTCTTTGGCAGAAAGTCCCCTAACCGAGGCCCCTAAATTCTCTAATGCAGTACTTGGACTTAGAGGAGTCGAGCAGATGGTTGGCTTTGAAGAGGGATCAGCGCGAACAGGAGTCTAAACTAGCACATCCACTTCTCCTTTGGGCGGAGGTGGAAGGGAGTCCTCCTTCACCTTCTTCGACTTTGATGTCGAAGAGGGTCCACCTGGTGCCTTCTTCCTCTTTGGCGCTGCCTTCTTTTTCTACTGTTCCTCCTTCTCGGCCTGGTCAAGGAAGACGCTCTTGTAAAAGGCAGCAGACTTATCACCCATCTCTGTAAAAAGAAAAACATTAGTGTAAGTATAGAAGGATGTATATGACTAAATCTGGGTAGGAACTTACTCTCTTAAAGTGCCAAGTACATGAGTTCACCCCGAAGAAGCATCACCAACCATGCCTTCTTGCCGTCAAACAAGGGCTTCAGCATACCTTCTGATAGCCAAAGGCTATCTCCTCTATCTGGCCGAACTGCCTGCCACAGTCATGCCCAGAAAAAGCTGGCGCTACCCGAGAAAAGGTGTGATCAGGCACCTCGGGAGATAGCCGAAGAGCTCCGAGCCCGGCACGCCAGGACACTACTCGCCCCCCCCAGGGTCGTGAACTGATCGCCTTCGGAAAATTGGCACCTAACATAGCGAGCCAAACACGATATCCCCGAAGGCAGAACTCCCTGAAGCTGGGAAACCCCGAACTCAGGGCTTGTTTCCCGAAGAGGCTCTGTCCGTACCAAAGGACGACCTCACCCAGGGACCTCGGGAGTACGGCAGGGGTATTTATGGAAGCATTTAAGGAAGCCTCTGACACATCCATTCACAGACGCCACAAGCCGCCTCAAAAGGCGCTCTACCACGCTGACGCCATCAAAATCACATCATGGCCCGTCTCAGCACATGGCTCAAGGCAACCTGCTACCAACTATCTGTCCCCTACGCCCAGAAATTCAGGAACATCCGACCGAACACGTGTCGCGATCTGAACGGGCTAGGCACTCCTATAAATACCAGGAATTAATACTTGACAGGAAGTTGGTGGGTTGGTTGGCTGGCGAAATACGGCTCCCATTACCAGGCAAAACTCCTTAGCCCTTTGTGCTATTTTCTCTGCCTTTCTCTCAGCCACCACTGACTTGGGCGTCGGAGGCTCCCCCCCCGGAAAAACACTCCGGGGGCCTCCTAACCATTTTGTTTCTGAGCTTTCAGGCACTCTCCTTTGGGCTGTCCAGTCCACCAGGCGTTCTTCCTCCCAGAAGTCCCTCCACCAGTCACTATGACTATAAACGATGAGGCCCCTGGCCATCATTTGGCGCCGTCTGTGGGAACCCGCTCTGAGATCGCCGTCGTTGAGACTCGGCGTTCTAAGGACAAGGGACTCCCGAGGTCCCCGTCCGCGCCTGAGATACAACCGGCTGCTGAGCAAACACTCCCAGGGACTTCTGCGCCCGAGGAAGACCACCCTCTGGTAGTCACCATGAGTTTCTTAAGGGACTTTCAGCGTTCGGTCGTGTCTGAAATGACACAGCAGATCGGCCGAAGGTGGCCACAGCAAGCACAGGCCCAGAGACCCCCCTCAGTAACACGCCCTCGGGAGAGGAGCCCCAAGCCCACACATCGCAGTTCGGGGAATGGAGACCCTCGCGAAGAATCATCCGCAGAAATTATGGCCCTCGGGAAACGTTCTGTGGGACAAACCAGGTCCAAGCAGCCGAGAGTCTCACAGCGAAGCAGTTCGTCAACTGAGGCGAGGTCCTTGTCCCCTCAGCGCCGAACTCGCCCCTCGAAGAAGCGCCGACGATCCCCATTCCCTGAAAAAGGCCCTAGCGCCACAGTGCTCATGGAGAAGATATTAGCACGGCTGGACAGAGTGGAAAAACAAGTGGCCAGAAGATCCGTTGGGGCCAGACCCTCGGGAACATCCTGCGAAGATGACCCCCCTTTTCACTCAGGCCGTCGTTGAGGCAGCCATGCCAGGCGAGTTCAGAGTACCTCGGTTGGAAATTTATGATGGCCGTACTGATCCGCAGGCCCACCTGACGAAGTACAGACGGAGCATGATAATACACGGTGCTGATGACGCTACCATGTGCAAGTGCTTCGAAGTCACCCTCACAGGGCCAGCCACGGCGTGGTACAATTCCTTGCCTCCAGGGACCATTACTGAGTTCCGGGAGTTGTCCACAGCCTTCACCCAGCAGTTCATTGGGAGCAGACCTACTGCGAAGATGCCTGTACAGATATTCGACATAGAGCAGAGGAACGGAGAAACCATCCGAGACTATGTCGAAAGATTCAACAGAGAAACTCTGAGCGTCCCAGACTTCCGGCCCGAAATCCGCATTCTTGCTATAACACGGGGCCTTCGGCGAGACTCACAGCTGTCCTATGAGTTCTCAAAGGATCCCCCGGAGACCCTCGGAGAACTTTACCTTAGGGCGGAGCAACACATGACAGTCGAGGAACTGAGGATGGCCGGGCCAAAATCTGATCATCACCACGCCGAAGGGTCCAGTCAACAAGCTCGGCATCCTACCGAACAGGCATGAGGACCTCGGAGGATGCGGGGAAGGAAACCCCAAAGTTTCACACCATTGAGCACTACACGGACCAACATTCTCATGGCGCTGGAAAGGCAGGGGAAGCTAACTCGGCGGCCAAGGGCCATGGCCGCCGATAACAAAAAGAATGCCAAGAAGTTCTGCCAGTTTCATCGCGACCACGGCCATGACGCCGAAGATTGCTTCCAGCTGAAGAAGTACATAGAGTCGCTGATAAAACAGGGCCAACTTCGGAAATACCTGAGGATGCAACCCCCGAAAGACGGAAAAATGGAGGAAGAAAGGGCTGAAGATGAGGACTATGACTCCGACAGGCGGAGAAACCGAAGTCCAAAAAGGCGCCCCCCACCTCCAGCAGGGGTGATCCAAACCATCACCACGGGGCTCCCATCCTCGGAAAGAAAGCGAAAAGCCAGAGAAATTGCAGTCATGGACTATCAAAAAGTCCATCAAAGAAACTGGCTCGCAAAGATAGCTCCACCGACGCTTTCCCCCCACAACAATCCACTGCTGATCGCGAAAAAGGTAGGGAACTGAGGCGTCAAAAGAGTGTTACTTGATGATGGCTTAAAAGCTGACGTCCTATTCTCGCACCTGCTGCCGAGCTTGGGCATCTCCAGCAACGAACTAAAGCCTATCACCTCGACCACTTTCGGGGTTGATTTATCCGAACTACCAGACCTCGGATAGATCGATCTCCCGTTGACGATGAAAGGGACTTCGGTAAGCGGAGCAGCTGAACTGTACGCCTCCACAATGGCAAGATTCAACGTCATGGACGTCCCGTCCTCATACAACGCCATCCTTGGAAGACTGACAATGGGGAACCTGCATGTTCGCCCGGATGTGAAGTACTTGACCGTCACATTTGCCACCAAGGATGGAGATGCAGAGGTCTTCATAGACCAAGTCGAGGTAAGAAAGGTGTTTGTGAAAGAACGAAAAGCTCCGACAAGCAACCTCGCGCAAACAATGGAGGCAAAGGCGCCAGAAAAAGGCAAAGAAGAAAATCTCGCCAAAGCAGAAACGGAAGCAGTAGATCTTGTCCCAGGACAATCTACCCGAATAGGGAAGAGCTTGGCCGAAGGTGACAAGGAAAAACTTGTATCCTTTCTGCCGGAAAATAAAGATCTGTTTGCCTACTCGCCGAAAGATATGCCAGGGGTAAACCCTGGCATAATACAGACGCCACAAGCCGCCTCAAAAGGCGCTCTACCACGCTGACGCCATCAAAATCACATCATGGCCCGTCTCAGCACATGGCTCAAGGCAACCTGCTACCAACTATCTGTGCCCTATGCCCAGAAATTCAAGAACATCCGACCGAACACGTGTCGCGATCTGAACGGGCTAGGCACTCCTATAAATACTAGGAATTAATACTTGACAGGAGGTTGGTTGGTTGGCTGGCGAAATACGGCTCCCATTACCAGGCAAAACTCCTTAGCCCTTTGTGCTATTTTCTCTGCCTTTCTCTCAGCCACCACTGACTTGGGCGTTGGAGGCTCCCCCCCCGGAAAAACACTCCGGGGGCCTCCTAACCATTTTGTTTCTGAGCTTTCAGGCACTCTCCTTTGGGCTGTCCAGTCCGCCAGGCGTTCTTCCTCCCAGAAGTCCCTCCACCAGTCACTATGACTATAAACGATGAGGCCCCTGGCCATCACCTTCATCGGTAATGTGTTCCTTGATCACCTCGAGCTCCCGAAGTACCTCTTTGGTCATGAAACTCCACCTGATCAGGAAGGGGTATAGAGAACGTGGAGGGACCTCTGGGTCCCAATCAGTGACAACCCAAATACAGCTATCGAATTCCTCAAATTGGGACTCAAGCTCTAGAGTTAAGAGCTTCATCAGATTAACTACATCAATATCGAGGATCCCTGAAGCCCACCGGGTTGGCATGTCCTTCCAATACTCATCTACCTTCAAGAAGAAGAACTTCTTCTGCCACCCTCACCAACTATCCATCGTTCTAAAAGTGAATCTATACTTTTTACTCCCACATCCCCGAGGGAGCAAGAAGTAGAACCCGCCCTTCAGAACGGGATGGAGTTTGTAATATTGCATGAAGAAGACGAAGTGAGGCTTTACCTTGAAGACCCCACACATACAAAGGAAGGTGTTGAAATAAGAATAATAGTTCGGGGCTATGCCATGGAATTGGCAAAAGTCACAAACTGTGTTCGGAGGGGGATATTGAAGTCTTACCTTCAGTTGTGCCCGAAGGACGGTGATCTCATTTGACTGATGGGCATAACCAGGTATACTGGAGCCAGGCAGCCTGGTGATGGCATAGGAAGGGAGAAAAAACTTAGCCGACCACTTCTTCACTTTTTCTAAAGTGGCCCAGCTCGGATGAGAGTTTAGAGGTACCAACTCTCAGGGATGGGCTGTACTTTGTGATGCCCTTCAGCATATCCTTCGTGTGTCATGGGGGAGGCGGCAGGGGCTTATGGAAATGGAGAAAGGTTCGGGACGAATGTGCTATGAGAAGATCACCTGAAATTCACAGGAAGCAAGGGTTAGGAGGTCCCCGGAGTGTTTTTCCGGGGAGGAGCCTCCGACGTCCAAGTGAGTATTTTGGAGGTCATGAGATAATCAAGAGTAAAGAAGTATCTTATCTCAAATAAATGTCCTCCCTCATTTTTCTGGAATAATTGCCAAGTATTTGTATAGGGGTGAATAGCAATAGTCCTTCTCAGATGGCTGGCCCAGATCATGACACATGTTCAGCGGGATGCATTCCACGTCTTTTGGGCAATAAAGGACCCCTAGTCGGCATGGGCTGCCAGTCTAGAGCTCTGGGTAACCCGAGAGTGGTGTGCTAGAGTATCCCTGCAGGCGTGTTAGGATGTGACTAGGGGCAGATTATCGGGGATATGTCAAAGGCTCCTTAAATGCTTATGTCGTACTCCCGAGGCCCCTTTTTGGTAAAGGAGACCTCTTCGAAGAACTTGTCTTCCGAGGTCGCTTTTGGTATTGCAGGAGTATATTTCCCGAAGGTGACCTTTCTCGGAGACACCCCCACTTTTGAGGATGGCTTACTCGTCCCCCCGAGGTTGGCATTATCATTTCCTGGATTGGAGAAACGTCGAGGCTGGATTTTGTGGAGGTCGAACATCCTTCCTTCCGTGGTGGGTGATTTCTCTTCCGAGGTTGGTGCTCTACTCAAGAAGTTGCTCTTTTTTAGAAGGCGTTCCTTCATAGCCGAGGTACCCTCCCCTAGTTCTTTCTGTGACCTCAAGGCACGTGCAGCTTTTGCTTTTGGTTTCTTTTGTAGTAGGTTCATGAACCGTCGTATCCTCTGGTCAAACATGTCAGTTATGGATAAGCGTGCCTGGGTTTTCACGATGTCAGAGGGGCGTGCCCTAGTTCTTTGCGTTGGATGACACGTGGCCACTAGTGGATGGCGGGATAATTACGCCGGTCACACTTATTGTCTCTCTTCGCCTTTGAGGAGTAATAATGAGTCTGTTGCGTTTTCGAGGGATAATAATGACGACATTTCGCTTATCCTCTTCGGTCTATATAAGCGCTTTTTGCCTCATTTTTTGCCTCATTCTTTGCTTTTGCTCTCCTCTACTCTAGAGCCTTTTCTTTCCTTTCTCTTGCTTTCCAGCGGTGGTTTCTACGGTGGAGCGATTTTCGGCAATTTCTTCAATTTTTCGGCAAAATCTTTGGTGGGTGCTCCCTTCTGTAATTCTTTTCTCTTTTCTCTTTCGAGGTCATTTTTCCGAGGTCCCTTTGTTTCCTTACCATTTCCAGAGTCGTCATTTTTCTTCTGTAAAAAATGTCAGATCCGACCCCGTTGAATCCAACGCCGTTGCTAACTGTCCGACCTTTCCCTGAAAGCTTTCTTCCTCTCGAATCTCATCCTTGTACTACCACCCTGGAGACGGTGAGGAAGTGGATGGCCAAGTATTACCTTCCTTCTTATCTCATCCCGAGGTTGCCCATCCCGGGCACCTACAGCTTTATGTCAGATTCGCATGAGGTTACCGTTTACCGAGCTCAGTTGAAAGCCGGTCTTCAGCACCCTCCTCACCGCGTAATCTGTGGATTTTGCAATTTCCACGGGATCCCCGTGAACCAACTTCCCCCAAATTCTTACTCCTACTTCAACTCTTTTCTCTGCATGTGTGGGGTTTTTAAGATAAAGCCCCACTTTTTTTTCTTCATGCAATACTACAAACTTCACCCGGTCCTGAAGGACGGCTTTTATTTCCTGCTTCCCCAAGGGTCCGCGAGCAAAACGTTTACCTTCACCTTCGACAACAAGGACAGCTAGCGGGGGTGGCAGAAGAAGTTTTTCTTCCTGCCGGTCCCCGAGCTGTGGCACCATGTGCCCACCAGATGGGCTTCGGGAACCCTGAAGATGGACGTCGTTGACCCCCGGAGACTCTTGACTCGGGAGCTGGTTGGCGAGTTCAATCAATTTGATAGGCTCATTCGGGCCGTGGCAGACTGGGACCCCGACGTCTCTCCGCATTCACTTTACCATTTTCCCATCAAGTGGGTCCTTATGACGAAGGAGGTTCTTCGGGAAATGGGAGTGGTGGACGCGCACAAGAATGACTTCAGTCTACCCATGCCCGTTCTTCTGCGGAAGAAGGCCTGGATAGTCATGCTGCTTCGTGGGGAGATCACTTATGAGTATTTTGCCGAGAGTAAGTCTCTTTCCTGGCTTTGATACCTTTTTTCCTTTTGGACATACGCTGATACTTTTCCTTTTGCAGAGATGGGCGATCAATCTGCTGATTTTTACAAGTCGCTCTTCCTTGGGTAGGCCGAAAGGGGGGAGCAGACGCGCAAGAAGGCACCTGCTAAGAGGAAGAAGAGGAGCAGCAGCGGGCCTTCTAGGGCCAAGAAGACTAGGGCTGTTACTCCTCCTTCTCCCGAAGTCATTGTGGAGGTGCAGGATCAATCTCCTGCTCTTCCTTCAACGCCGGCGGACCTTCCTTCGGACTCTGTCCTTCTTGGGGCAATATCGAGGCCCATTCTACCCACCGAGCCTTCTTCTGAGCAAAGATCTGCTCAGGAACTTGAAGAGAGCAGAAGAAGGAAGGGGAAGAACATTCCCGGTGAGGCCCAGGAGGGCGAGTCTGAAGACGACGTCACCGTAGTTCTACCAGGTTGGTTCCTTAGCCATTCTCCTGCAAACCTTAGTATTTTTCGTATCTATGATTTTTTGGATGAATGGCTAAGGGATGACGTACTGACGGAACTTCGGCGTAAACTTGCAGATGATATGCTTGCGGTGCCCTGGATGGACGCTGACGCCCGGCGAAGGGCTCTTCGGGACAAGCGGATCCCTCATGGCAAGGTTCCGAGGGAGCCCTTCTGGACGTTCACAAAGGACATGAATTTGTTCTCTGAGGATAGCCAGTTGATGGCTCCTAAAATGGTGACGGGGGTGATGACAGGCGCCACCTTCTAGTCGCTCATTAACGAATGTCCTAACGAGGACATCCTCACGGCGAGGATGACAGAGCACGCCACCCAAGTAGTTTTCTCCTCTTTGTTTACTTAGAGATTTTTCTTCTAAGCCTTCATCATTCTTTTGATACTCATTCAGGGCCTCCTTCTTTGTAGCTTTTGGCATACAGCGGGTATTTCTGCACTTGGGCGTTGAAGTAAACAGAGGCCCGTTCTCAGTCCGAAGATTCTTTGAGCAAAATGAAGGAGTTTTGTGCCAGGCACATCCTCAAATATGACAAGCTCAAGATTGTGAAGGAGGACATTGTGAATTTTTGGGCCGAGCTTGCGACGAGCAAGCAGGAACTTCTCCTAGATTTCACTGCCAAGGTTGAAGACCTCGGCTCAAAATGTTCCCTTCTCTCTTCAGAGAACGAGGCTCTTTGGAAGGTGAACGCTGAAGATGGTAAGAGCCTAGCGGAGGCGCTTGCTTTGAATGCTGACCTCGATGCCCAGGTTAAATCTCTGAAGAAGGGGACTAAGAGCAAGAAGAAGAAGAAGCTGGAGGAGAAGATTGCCAAGCTTATAACCAAACTGGATGCTCTTAGTGCCGAAAAGGACAAGTGTGAGCGAATGGTGAAGGTCGCTTTCCAAGATGACTTCTGCTTGTCGTGGCACCAAGTCCTTGCTCGGCACTCTGAGCTGGACCTTTCCTACCTACCCACTCTGGATTTTCCCGAGGGGCCCCAGGAGGTATGGTTAAAGCTAGATTTTCTCAATCTTCCTCCAGCTAAGCCAGTGCCTCCGACTGAGCCTAATGACGATGATGGTTATGAGACATTAGATGTCCCTGCTCAGCCATAGGCTTCTTCTTACTTTCTTGTTCTGCTGCTTGCTTGTACATCTTTGCCTTAGAATTTTTTAATGAAGATTCTTTATCCAATCTCCATTCATTCTTTCGAATAGGATTCTTCAGAAGTTATTCTAAGCACGCACTTTCGGCGAATTTGTCCATACTTACTTCTTTGGGAAGAGTAGTTTTAGACTTTTTCCGAACTCCACCGAGTTTATACTGTTAGTGTTGTGCCCAAAATCCAATCATGAGATGATTGTATTTTTGCACATTGAGACATGATATTTTATTAAGGCATTAATCCAACAATTATGTTTGTTGTTTTGTTTCTGCGTAACTTAACAAACATAATCGTAACCCTAGAATAATGATATTCTTAAACGTCCCTGGTCTAGTATTATTGTGGAGTGGGTTGCAATAATACATAATGACTAGCATATGCGAAGACTAATATGAGATATGTAGTCTACATATGGGTACAAGTTGGAGAACTTGTGTACTGGACCGACCCACCATGAGAACACTACATGGATTGTTATATGAGTGTCATAAGTGATTCTCATAGTGATCATGGTATATGTAGTCCTTCGACCTAAGATCATCAAGGTTCCCTACATGTAAGTCACATACTTTGATACTTTCCTTTGTTGCTTGTAACTGAGTGAACTTGAAGGAGGTCATTGGGTATGTCACATATCAAGCGGAGGGATTTGTATGATCAAGATGGGATTTGTCCCTCCTATATAACGGGAGTGATATCTTCTGGCCCCTTGATAGAGTGAGACTTAGAAAATGCATGGCCATGCTCCGATGAGTTGATATACGATATCAATGTCATCAGCTTAAGTTAGTCTACTCGGTAATCAAGAAACCAAAGATTGGGCTATACGAGAGTGACACATTCCATGTCTCGTGCTTAGTCTTGATATCTTGGACAAAAGGGACAACGGCATATATCAATGATGATCATAAAGGTTTAGTCGAATCATCGACAATCTTGTCACTTGGGTAGTAATGATGTGTTGCTAGACACCGCTCATTGCTTATGATCATAAATGTGATTTATGATCATTGCCAACATGCCAAGAGCCTACTGGGTCGCACACATAAAGCTATTTGGATCATTAGAGTGCATGGGCTAATTATTTGGGTTATGGTTTCACTTTAATTTCGTATTAATAATGGGCCCAAGAGTTGAGCCATTATTAAGCCTGAAATTAAATCCTAATTGGATTAGGGCTTTGAAACCCATTAGGCCTAGAAGTTGAGTCTCACTATAAATACAACTTTTAAGTGAGAAATTCGTAGGTCTCCTTGCCCTAGCCTCCCAAAAGGACAGCCACACTCTTCTCTTGCAATTCCTTAGAGGACGCAAGCTAGCACTGCGAGCGTAAGAGAAACGCATCTGCTGGGATGTGGTGGAAGCGTGGTGATCCCTAGAGGCTCGTGTGGATACCATAGAGAGCCTGAACACGTCAACTGTTTAGGTTTCATGATTCGACTCTATAGTTGAGAAAGAAATCTCAACCGAAAATTAGGTATGAAAATTTTTGAACACCCGGTTTACCCCGTTTCACTTGGATCCTGGAGGGTTTCGGTTAAATTCTGCTGCACTATTTGGCTCCCAAAACCCAACATATACTCCATCTAGGAGTTAGTTCCAAATGAAAAACCATTGAGGAACTAATTTTTCAGTCTTGCGACAACGTTCGTCTTGTGTCGTTATTGACGACTGTGAGGAAGAGTAACTACAATCTTTCTAAAACAAGTTCTAAGTATAGAACTTCTTTAGGGCATCCGAATGCCAGGTATTTTTTAGTTCCCCCCCTTCGGTGTCGCTGAGCTTGTATACTCCATTTCGGACCTCGTCCAGGACCAAGTAAGGTCCTTTCCAATTTGGCCGAAGTACCCTGTGGGGCGGTTTTTGGGGTTCAAGCTCGGCCTTTCGGAGGACGAGGTCTCCTTTCCTTATTCCTTTTGGCCTGGCATGCACGTTTGCGGCTATGGCCACTCTTTGCTGAAAGGCCTTCCTTCTGAGCTCGGCCATCTCTCTGTGCTCATCCACTAGGTCGAGCTTGGTTCTCAACCCAAGGTCATTTCCTCCTTCGTCGAACACCTGTATTCTAATTGATGGCCGTACTACCTCAACAGGGATAATAGCCTCTGTGCCGAAGACGAGGGAAAAAGGTATCTCACACGTAGTCCTTCGGGGCGTTGTCCGATAGCTCCACAGCACACTAGGAAGTTCTCCTGGCCATTTTCGCTTTGCTTCCCCTAATCTCTTTTTCAGAACATCTTTTTTGGTCCTGTTAGACACCTCTACTTGTCTGTTGCTCTGGGGATGAGCTACTGGGGTGAAGTGCATCTTTATTCCGAGGTTGGTGATGAATTCCTGGAACCCTTTGTCAATAAACTGGGAACCATTATCAGTGACTATCACCCTTGGTATGCCAAACCTGCATATAATTCCTTTCCAGACAAATTTTTGTATATCCTTTACTGTGATAGTTACTAGGGGCTTTACCTCTATCCACTTTGTGAAGTAGTCTACTTCGACCACGCAGAATTTCATTCCTCAAGGTGCTGCCGGGAGTGGGCCGATGAGGTCAATGCCCCATACTGCATAGGGACAGGGGTAGTCAGTCGAGTTTATTAGTTCTGTGGGCAATCATTAAACTTTTACGTGTCTCTGGCAACTGTCACATTTTTTGACGAACTATCTTGCATCCTTTCTTAATGTGGGCCAAAAATACCCTTGGAGAAGTATCACTCCTGCCAAACGTCAGTCCCGATGTGGGCACTGCAAATTCCCTCATGGACTTCCTCGAGGATTGCCCGAGTGTCCTTTTCACCAATGCATCTTTGCAATGGAGTTGCAAATCCCTGTCGGTATAGTTCTTCCCCTATTAAAAAGTATCGTTCAGAATGTCTTCGCACTTTTGCCGCTTCACGAGGGTTTTCGGGAAGCTCCGAGGTTGAAAGATACCTCTTTATAGGATTTTCCCATCCTTCCTCCGAGGTTGTTGTGCTCATTACCATAATGCTGGGGTGACTCAATACTTTAGTGAAGTTTTTTGACTTCGCCAGACTATCTCCCTCGGTGTTGCTTCGTCGAGGCACATTTTCAATATGCACAGCGTCGAATTCCCGAATGAGCTTTGACACGAGCTCATGGTATTTTGCCAAAGTTGGATCTTTTGCACTGTAGTCCCCTGCCATCTGCCGGACCACTAGCTGAGAATCACTATGGGCTTTCAGGTTTCTCACACCAATCTTTCTAGCAAGGCGCAACCCTGCTATGAGAGCCTCGTACTCTGCCGCGTTGTTGGTGACACTAAACCCGAATTTGATGGCTTTCATTACTTCCATGCCTTCGGGGCCATGAATGATTACCCCAGCTCCCTGGTGCTCAGAGCCGGAGGCCCCATCCACGAATAAGGGGCATTCTGGCTCACTTTTGCCAAGGTCAAGCTGATCATTCTGGGTGAAAGGTACTTCGGCAATGAAGTCTGCCAGGGCTTAGGCTTTTATTGCTTTCCTTGGTTCGTAAGTGATATCATACTCATCGAGCTCTATGCACCATTTGGAAAGCCTTCCCGAATGGTCTACCCTCTTCATGACATCTCGAAAGGGTAGATTACTTCGGACAATGATGGGATGAGCCTAAAAATATGGACGCAGTCTCCTACTTGCTAGTACTAGGGCATAGAAAACTTTTTGTAGTAAGGGGTACCTGATTTCGGCTCCATGCAGAGATTTGCTCACGTGATAGACTGGCCATTACACCGCTCCTTCTTCCTTTATGAGAACCGAGCTCAGTGCTTTTTCAGCAATAGCAAGGTATAGCACGAGGGGTTCTCCCTCCCGAGGTTGCCGAAGAGTGGATAGTTGGGCCAGATAAACTTTGAGTTCTTCCCAGGCCTTTTGGCAATCCTCGTTCCAAGGATGATCATTGTTTTTGAGGTTGCCACTATTTTTTGCTACCTTAGTGAGTACCTTAAAGAATGCTCGGCAGCGATCTCCATACCTGGAGATGAACCTGCTAAGGGAGGTTATTCTGCCCGTGAGCCTTTGCACATCCTTTGTCGTGACAGGAGTTCAAAATTCAAGTAGAGCTTTGACTTTTTTTGGGTTGGCATCGATACCTCTTTTCGATACCATAAATCTAAGGAACTTGCCTGAACTTATGCCAAAGACGCATTTCTCAGGATTGAGACAAATTCCAAATGCTCTAAGTTGGTGGAAAGTTTCTTCCAAGTCAGCAATGTGGCCGCCAGCCAATCTGCTTTTGACTATCATGTCATCCACGTAGACTTCCACGTTTCTCCCTATTTGACTGCTGAAGACTTTGTTCATCAGCCTCTGGTAGGTAGCTCCTGCATTTTTGAGCCCGAAGGGCATTCTTACGGAACAATACGTACCGACTTCGGTGATGAAGGTGGTTTTTTCCTCATCCTCGGGGTTCATCCTGACTTGATGGTATCCACTGAAAGCATATAGGAAGCTCAGGAGTCCATATTTAGCGGTCGAGTCCACCAGTTGATCTATCGGCAGGAGAGGATACGAATCTTTAGGAGCTTGTTGCTCCCTTCTTTCATGGCGATGACTACATTGCTTAGCCACTCAGGGTACTTGACTTCCCTGATTACTCCTGCGTCCAACAGGTGTTGGACTTCGGTTTTGACGAAGTTGTTCTTGTGCGCGGAGAGGCTTTGCTTCTTTTGGCAAAGCAGCTTTGCCTCTGGGTTTACTTTGAGGCTATGCTGTATTATGCTAGGGTCTAACCCAGGCATGCCTTTCGGCGAGTAGGTGAACAGATCTTTATTCATTAGTAGGAAAGATACAAGCTTTTCCTTGTCTCCTTCGGCCAATTTTTTCACTACTCGGGTGTTTCGGCCTGGGACAAGCTCTAGCTCTTTCATTTCTACTTTCTCGGGATCCTCTATTCCTCGTTCTTCTGACCTTTGTGCAGGCAGAGCCTTCGTTTCTGTAGTCTGTGCACAGTTTGTCGCCGGGGCTTTTCTCGCCTTTACAAACACCTTTCACACCCTCCCCCTGGTCGATGAAGATCTCATCATCTCCATCCTTGGTGGCGAAGGTGACAGTTAGGTACTTCACATCCGGGCGAATGTGGAGTTTTCCTTGCGTCTGCCTTCCAAGAATGGCGTTATATGATGAAGGGACATCAATGACGATGAACCTTGTCATTACGGAGGCGAACAACTCCTTTCTGTTGTTTGCTGAAGTTGCCTTTAGCATCAGAGGAAGATCTACCCATCCAAGGACGGGAAGTTCAGACGGCCCCACTCCAAAAGTAGGGCAAGTGACAAATTTGAGGTCACTTCTCGATATCCCCAAGCTTGGTAGCAGGTGTGAGAATAGGACGTCTTCGTTTGAGCCATCGTCAAGTAATACTCTCTTGACGTCCCAACTTCCTATCCTTGCCATAATTAGCAAAGGATCGTCATGGGGAAAAATGACGGTGGATCCGTCCTTTCGAGTGAGCTTCTTTGATGGATTCCTGTACTCCATTACCGAAGTCTCTCTGGCTTTTCTTTTTCTTTTCGCCGACAGCAGCCCTGTGGTGATTACTTGTATTACTCCTGCCGAAGGCAGGGGACGCCTTTTCGGACTTCAGTTTTGATGTCTGTCGGAGTCGTACTCTTCGTCCTCTACCTTTCCTTCTTCTTCCTTCCTTCCCTTCGGGGAGGGAATGCGCAGGTAACGCCAAAGTTGTCCTTGCTTTATCAGCATCTCTATATACTTCCTCAGTTGGAAGCAATCTTCGGTATCATGCCCGTGGTCTCGATGGAATTGGCAGAATTTTTTCATATTCTTCTTGTTGTCCGAGGTCATGGGCCTCGGACGTTGAATCTGAGTCCCTTACCTTTGCATCGCCATCAGGATGTTTGTCCCCGTGGTGTTCAGGGGAGTGAAGGCAATTGGCTTCCTTCCCTTAAACTTCCGAGGTCACCCACTTGTTTTAGTTGGGTAGCGAGTTTGCTGACTTAGTCGCTCGGCGCAGACATGAACAGACCTCGGGCCTCCCATTCTCAGTTCTTCGGCGGTCATGTGCTGCTCCGCTCTTCGGTAAAATTCACCGAGCGTGTCGGGGGGATCTTTGGAGAACTCGTAGAACAACTGGGAGTCTCTCCGAAGCCCTCGTGTCATGGCCAAGATATGTATTTTTGGCCTGAAGTCTGGGATGCTCAAGGATTCCCTGTTGAACCTTTTGACATAATTGCTGGATTAATGCCTAAATAAAATATCATGACTCAATGTGCAAAATACAATCATCTCATGATTGGATTTTTGGGCACAACACTAACACAAGGTAAAAGATCTTGTTCTCTAAAAGGCTGAGTTGGAAGCCCAAAAGACAGTTCGTGGTGTACTTCGGGCAAATTGGGCAGGACCTTACTTGGTCACGGGTGAGGTTTGGCTAGAAGTCTTCAAACTTAGAGGCACTGAAGGTGAGGAGTTGAAAAATATCTGGCATTCGGACTCTTTGAAAAATTTTACACTTAGAAATTTTCTAAGGCTCTAGAAATGTTTAAAAGAACATTGTACTTACAATAAGTTTTTTGAAGTCATTAGGGGAAGTTTCTGAAGGCGTACAAGTACATTGCAAATGCAAATTCTCGAGAGACGTTGAATGAATAACACCTAGATAAATTTTTGTCTATCTAATTGATGAAGATGGTGAAAATCTAAAACATACAACTGTAGATGGTAAAAGTTTCATCTAGCTATAGCTGGTAAATATATTTCATCAAAAAATACCACCCTCAGTAGCTTTTTGCCGAAGATGGAAAAAATAATGAACACATTGACGACTTCGTCAAAAAAGTATGACTTATTTTGTCAAAGATAGTGAAAGTCCCAAACATATTTTCTAGCAAGTACTTGGCCGAAAGTGTTAACAAGTTTTGATAAAAGTTCATGAATGTGTGGCTTAAAATTTTTTTCCAAAGGTGGTGAAAAATCTGAAGGTGGCTAGCCAACTAGAAATATCAACACTCTCTGTGGACTTAGACAAAATTTTGATCACAAAGATGGAGTGAAACGAATTCCAGTAATAACAAATGGAAGGAGAACATATGGTTCAAAAGAAAAAACAGAGAGAAAATAGAGAGAAGCTCCTTAACTACATCTCCTCCTAATCCCCTTAGGACTTTTAGCACAAACATCTTCTACGGGTGTGGGAGATTGCTTAGGTAAGCCTAAGAACTCACTCTTCAAGCATTCTAAGGAAGGACCCTTGGGCACATCAAAAGCTCAAAGGGAAAATAGGTCAATATTAGGATAATGGGAGAGCACTTGAAGGCTAACTAGGCAGAAACCATCCTAAAATGAGTTCTTCATTATCTCATTGGTCTCTACCTTCTTCACCTTTAAAGTGTCCATCTCCTTCTTCTTTTTCTTCCTCCACTTCTTCAATTGATCGACCTTGGCAAGAAGTTGGGACTTTTTTGATAGAGCTGGTGCCACATTGAAGACAAGGCCTACCTTTTCTCTTCAATGGGCCTTAATAGAAGAGACTTGCTCAAAGTGCGTCTCCCCAAGGTTAGACACTTGGGAAGAGTAGACATTGAGGAGCTCTTGCTTGTTCTCCATTATTTCTTGGTGAAGTTTAACTAGCCCTTCACTGGCAATCTTATTGAGTTCGCCATACTTGAGGCAAGAGCTCGCAAAAGCTTCTTTGGCTTAGGCCAAATTCTCCTCTGATTGTCTTTGCATTGAAGTTTGCTTTGCCGACCATGCTCTGAAGTACACTCCATAGGTAGCATCAGCAAAGAAGGAGAAGGCATTAGCAATGATGTAAAATCTTAGATAGCAAAATTTCTTCTAAGTACCACGAGATAAGGAATACCTAAGCTACGTGTTTGGTCATCCAAGCAGCAAAAATCTCCTTTTTCGAACATGACTCCATTAGAGAGTGGAAAGTGGTGTTCATTACGATGCCTTTGGCCATTTAGAGCACCATCTTCTAGTAGTACTCTAATAACAGGTCCATGTCCTTGGTAAACGTCCAAAATGGTTCCCCTAGAACCTTGCCGAAGAGGATCTTTGTGTCCCAAAGTTCCTACTTCCTAGCATGTTCAGCTATATAATCAGGTAAGGGGACTTCTCTGCAATCTCACGCCAAAGTTCCATTACCACATTACTCCTTAACCACTCATCTATAATGTCTAAAAATCCAAAAAATCCAAAGCTTATAGATGCAAGGTCAAAAGATGAACCTAGTAGAGGAACCTTGATGTCCCCTACTTTAAAATCACTCAAGTCGAGGATATCCACGGGAATATCTTTCCCCTTTTGCTTCTTCCACTTCTTGAACATTTCAGTCAAAAGCATAGTTGGTGAGGCTCCCAATGTCTTAGTAGCCGAACTTAGGCTAACCAAAACTAAAAGTATCCCAACTTTGAAAGGGGGATCTACTGGCTCTACGATATCCTCGGGGGGAGGAGGAAAGGGATCCTCCTTAGATTTCTTTTTCTTAGGCTTTCCCAAAGGTTGCCCCTTCCACCTTTTCAGTGCTAAATTCTTCTGTTCCCCATTTTTGGCTTAGCCAAGGAAAAGGCTCGTTTAGAAGGCTTCTGACTTGTCACCCATTTCTGCAGAGTAAGAAACATCAGTGGAAGTATAAAAATCCAAGGTGTAACAAATGAAAAGTAACTTACTCTCCACAAGGGCGGCATAAGACAGTTCCCCCTAAAGGGGGAGGACAATCCAAGAGCTTATTCAATTTATCTTTGGCTTATGCATTTTGGCATTAGCAACATGCTCCTTAATAACACCTAGCTTCCAAAGAACCTCTTAAGTAATCAAATCCCATTTGATTGGGAACAGGTAAAGTGGTTGGAAAGGTGCCTGATCATCTTAATCGGTTACCACCTAAATACGGCTGTCAAAATCCTTGAACTGGAACTCTAGTTTGAGGGTCAACAACTTCGACGAATCTATCACATCGATTGCCAAAGTCCCTAAAGTCCTTTTCGCTACAAAATCTTTCCACTTCTCATCTATCTCCATGAAGAATTACTTTTTCTGCCACCCTCACAAACTATCCTTGGTGGTGAAGTTGAAGGTGAACTTCTTGCTCCCCGATCCATCAAAAGGTAGATAGTAAAATCACCTCTTCAGAACTAGGTGAAGTTTGTAATACTGTAGAAAGAAAAAAAAAGTGAAGAACTATTCTGAAGGCCCCACAGATACAAAGAAAGGACTTAAAATTGGAGTATGAGTTTGAGGGAAGTTGATTGACGGCTAGGCCTTGAAAACAACAGAAATTCCACACCATCTTCACTGGGGGGTAGCGAAGACTAGCTTTTACCTGAGATTTGAAGGATATTATTTCCTTTTCCTGAGGTTGGTAGCTTAGCTCACCATACTCGGGAACCCTTGTCTTGACATGAGAAAGCAAGAACAACTTACTTCACCACTTTTCAACCATCTCCGAGGTGGCAAAACTCAAATGAGCATTTAGAGAGCTCTAACTCTCTTCAGTTGCACTAACTTCAGAATCTTGAACTGCCATCTCTTAATCCTAGAGCTCTAACTTTGGAAAAGAAAAAAGTGGAAAGTGGAAGAGAAAAAGGCTACATCGGTGATGACCCACCTATTTGAATCTGAGGAAGATGGAGAACCATCAATAATGGTTGCCAAAAATTGCTCCAGCACAGATCGTCAACTAAGAGAGAAAGAAAATTCATGAATGAAAGTGAGAGAACAAAGAGAAAAATGAGAAGTGAAGAACTTTTGAGGCAAAGTGAGGGTTATATAGCCCAAAGGAAGGTAAGTGAAAGGATGCCATAATGGCTAAAGTCTAACAAGAAGATGTAATCAATGTAATAGATGGGAAAGGTAGCCATTAAAATGGTGACACATGTTACCAGATGCGCAAAATGAGGACATGCCCCTCAAACTATCAAATCTGTAACATACAGATCTAGGCATCATGTAATGCCCTTAAATTCTTAAGTGATAGGCCTTGGGCTATGAAGAATAAAGGCTTAAGTACTGTGAATGACTGAAGATTTGGGCTCATTAAATTTGGCAAATAATTTTTTGAATGAAGTTTGAGTGAGGGTTGAAAGTTTGAACTTGTCGGGTTCATAAAAATTACTTGGTCGAGAAATAAGTGATGGAAATGATGCTTTGTGAAAGGGAATGACCTATTCACAAACCTATCACAATACTTAAGTGAAAGAATCTTCATGTGGGGACTCAAATGACTCATTCAAGTTCTATACTTGCTTAAGTTAGTGTTAAGCCATTTTAACACCACTTGTCCTCAACCGAATCCTCTCATGCTTCTTCTCTCCATTGTTGAAGGCTTGATCAAGCTCACAAAAGTGTTCTTCAGGTGTTCATGGTGCTTCTTGGTGCAACCGAGGCAAATCAAGAAGAAATCCTTGTGGTCAGAGTGGATTCACGAGCCATTTGAGCTAGGAGGACTACTTCTATCAACAACATGCAAAGGAAAGGCACATTCTAAGCTTCAAGCTTTTGGGCAATAAGAATTGCTAAGTCAAGGTAAGGATTTCCATGTATTCATTAAGTTTTATGGATGAACTATGGTGAATTGGTGAATACTAGACTCTTAGGTGATGGTTTTATTGTAAAAGATCCTATGGAGTTGTAAAGGGCTACGGATGTTTTGGAATTTATGTGAATTGCTAACTAGCTATGAATATGGCAAGCATTATGACCTAGAATTGAGGAGGCCAACTTAATTCTAACATTTGTTGAGCTATCAGATTAGGGTAGAAAAGCCTAGGTTGACACGACCATCCTTTGCCCCTGGCTAGGAAGCCTGTGAGAGGTGGTCTCATAGTGATTGCAATTGGCTAGCTATGTATATGCATGGATTAATATGTTGTGATACTAGTTTATTAACCTAGAATATGCAAAATGCATGCTCTTCATGCTTTGACTTGGATTAATAAAATCCATAAAACATTGACTTGGCCAATTTATGTTTATTTCAACTAAGTTTGGGTTAAAGTTAAAAGTTAGATTATAAAAACTCATTTTTTAACCACTCGGGCCTCACCTCGACTCATTGGGATGCAAAGTTACCTTTTTTCCCTTGAACCTCATTTAGTGCCTTAACCTTCTTAGAACTTAGTGAACTTTGCTAAATTTCCTATTCTTGGATGTAAACTTGAATTAAGGTTCCAAACTTGGTTTAAAATGCTTTACCTTCTTTAGGCATGCTTCCCATTGGGAGAGCCATGTCATTCTCCCCTCCTCTGAGAATTCGGTCCCCCAATTTATACCACAACTTATGAAAAACACTAGGATGTCTTTTCAACATATCTTGCTCCATTTCCTAGGTAGCTTCTTCTTCGCTATGGTTAGACCAAAGGATGTTAACTATCAGAATCCACTCAGTTCAAAGATTCTTGACTTGCCTATTAAGTATTTGGATGCCTTTCTCTTCATAGGTCAAGTCTTCCTAGATGGGTACCACTGAAGGATTAACTACCTGTTCTGGATCCACTGTGCATTTCCTTAGAAGACTAACATGAAACACGTTATGCACTTGAGATAGATTAGGTGGTATCGCCAACTGATAAGCAACTTTTCCTATCTTCTCCAAAATTTCATAGGGTCCAATGTACCTAGGGGCCAACTTATCCCTTCGACCAAAATGGGTAACTCCTTTCATGGGTGACACTTTGAAAAGTACTTTATCCCCAACTTCAAAACTCAAATTACTTTTTCTCAAATTTGCAAACTTGGTCTGTCTATCATTGGCTGCCATAATCCATTTCTAGTTTAATTTGATCTTAGCTATGGTATTAGCTATGATTTCAAGACCAATAACTACCCTGTCTGCATAGTCCGCCCAACAATGGGGCATCATACAACTCCTTCCATACAAAGCCCCGTATGATGCCATACCTATAACAGTTTGATGGCTGTTCTTATAAGCAAAACTCAATGAGTGGTAAATGCTGATCCCAATCACCTCTCAAATCAACAGCACACATGGGTAACATATCCTCCAAAGTTTGGATCACTCATTCAGACTGCCCATCAGTCTGAGGATGGAAAACGGTACTAAGACTAACCTTGCTTCCTAATGCCACCTGGAAAGCATTCCAAAACCATGACACAAATTAAGGATCTCTATCATATATAATTTGATCTAGTATACCATGGAGTCTCATAATTTCCTTGAGGTACAACTAAGCCAACCTCTCAAATGTATAGGCAATCTTAATAGGTATAAAGTGTGCCAACTTCGTCAGCCGATCAACCACTACCCATATAGCATCATGCTGACTTCGGGTATTTGGCAATCCTCCAAGGAAATCCATTGTAATGAAACCCCACTTCCTCACTCAAAGAGATAAACTCTAAAGTTTACTTGTTGGTTTTTTATGTTCAGCTTTAACCATTTAGCATGTCAAACACTTTTCCACATGTCTTGCTACATCCCTTTTGAGTCCTCACCACCAGAAATACGTCTTCAAGTCATGATACATCTTACTAACACCAGGGTGGATGTGCAATGTACTACTATGTGCCTTTTATAGGACTTCTTACCTATGTTCTTCTACATTCAGTACAGAGAGACAATCTTTGTGGTCTAGTATCCCATCCATGTACCAGAATTCCTTCTTCATAGAACCGAACTTTGCTTCTCCTAAAATTTTCATGAGCAATGGATCTTTTATTTGAGCATCCTTAACTCTGACTAACAAAGTTGATTGTATTTCTAGAACATAGACTAAGGATTTCTCTTGGTTTTTCCAAAATTCATGCAAAGTTGAGAAACAATCCTTCGAAACTCCTCTCAAGGAATTTGTAGCCTGATCCTTAGGTAGGATCACTCCTATGTACTTTTGGCTCAATGCATTTACTACCACATTCCCTTTGCCATCACAATACTCAATCGAACAATCATAATCTTTAATGTATTCAATCCACCGATGTTGCCTCATGTTTAAATCCTTCTGCGTGAACAAATACTTCAAACTTTTATGATCAATGAAGATCCTGAATGACCTCCCAATCAACTAATGCATCCACAGCTTAAGTGCAAAGATTACCGCTGCTAGCTCAACATTGTGAACAGGGTAGTTCAACTTATTAGCCCTTAGTTGTCTTGAACCATAGTTCAACTATGAATTGCCTGTAGTAGCCTGCCAAGCCCAAAAAGGTTCTCACTTCTGTAATTGTAGTTGGCCTTTTCCACTTAACTACTACTTGAACCTTTTCAGAATCAATTAATAGACCCTGAGCACTGATGATGTGCATCAAAAATTAAATCCTTTCAGACCAAAACTCACACTTAGACAACTTTGCAATGTACTAATTATCCTTCATCACTTGTAAAACTATCTTAAGGTGCTCCTTATGTTCTGGAGAAAATTGTGAGTACACCAAAATGTCATCAGTAAAAACCCCAACAAACTAATCCACAAATGGTCTAAAGATTTAATTCACAGCTTCCATGAACACTGTAGGAGCATTAGTCACACCAAACCGCATAACTGTATATTCATAGTGTCCATACCTTGTCTTGAATGCAATTTTTAGGATATCTTCCTCCTTAACTCTAATATGAAAGTATCCACATCAGAGGTCAATCCTCGAAAACACCTTTTCTCATTTGCCTCTATCAAATAGATCATCAATTCTCAGAAGCTGATACTTATTCTTGACCGTTACTACATTCAACTTTCTATACTCGATGCATAGTCTCAAAGTACCATCCTTCTTCTCCACAAACAACACCGGGGCTACCTACGATGATGCACTAGGCCTTACAAAGCCTTTGTCTTGCAGTTTCTCAAACTACTTCTTCAACTCATCCATCTCAAGGGGCTGACATTCTACAAGTTGTTATTGAAATAGGTTCAACCCTAGGCTAAAGATGGATTACAAACTTAGTATCCCTCTTGGGTGGTAACCCAGGCAACTCTATTAGAAATACTTCAGGAAACTGGTTAGCCACTAGAATTTTCTCAAGTTCCTCCTCTATGGCCACCCCATTCAATGGATAATACTCTTCTTCACTAACTGTGGGGATGGTATCCATAAGTCTAAGATGTAAACTCTTAGCACTATATGCTAATCCTCCTGTGCAAGCCACTCTAGCTCCTTGAGCATCAGTAATGTCGACTGAGTGATTCGCTCAGTCCATTTGTACCTTATGCTTACTTAGCCAATCCATTCCTAACACTAGGTCATAAGACCTTAATTCTATCACCCACAACTCACAACAAAAATGATTGTCACCTAACTACAGGGGATACCTAGTAACCACCTCATTGGTCATAATAAAACTCCTCCCTACAATTCTGATGAGTCTTAACTCACTTGAGATTTCTCACTACAATTCAAACTTATCTTCCAAGGAAAATGATATCACCAAAAAAGTAGCTCCTATATCAAAAAGCGCTCTAACATTGCCATTCTAAAAAGAAAAATTACCTTGAACGATCGCTGGCTCTTTGGCCACCTAACTCGCCAGGGTGAAAACCCTTGGGTCAACTGCTGCAGCAGCAACACTAGGTCATTTTCCTATGGCAATGGGTGCAGGGGCAAAATTCCTAGGCAGACCTAGCAAAGGTCAAGCCTGTGGGCATTCCTTCACCTAATGTCTTATTTGACCGCACATATTGCAAATGTCAATCCCCCAATGTACATGGCCTTATGCCATGGAATCATCTAAACTTAGGGCATAAACCCATTTCCTTTCTCTGGAAGGGACCTTGGCTTTCAACCATCGATTGCTTCCTAGCTATCTTTCCTTGGTTGGCTGGTCCAACCTCCACCTTTTTGCTAGGTTTCTTCGTATCCTCAAACTCCATTACTAAGGCTAATGCCTTCTGAACCACTTAGTGATAACTCCTGATGTCTACTATCCCCATATATCTCTAAAGTATAGGTTTCACACCTTGAAAGAATTTCTTGGCGTTCCACTCATCATTACTAACCATGTAAAGAGCATATCGAATGAGTGAATTGTAACACTGCTATTACTCTCACACAAACATTTCTCCTTGCACTAGATTATCAAACTGGATCTTCCTTTGATCCTGTACAGCTTTGCTAATATATTCTTGTCAGAATTTTTTCTCAAAATCTGGGCACTTAACCACCTTTTTCTTGTGCTACAGTCAAGTGCCATTGCTTTCTCCTAGCATCTCCATCACATCATGCCACCATAAACTAGCCCTCCCTCTAAAAAAGAAAGGTGCTAAGGCCATCCTTTGCTTAGACTCGTAACCTCCACAAGTGAAAGGTTAATTCATCCTGGATAACCAATCTTTTGCTCGATTAGGATCAGCTATCCTATCAAAACTTGGTGGGTCAACAGTCTTAAACTTTTGCAACAACCTCAACTGATCTGGGGTGCCTCCCCTCTTTGGAGCCCCTATGACCTTCAGCTCCTCCTCCTTCTTATGAACACAATTTCTCCATTCATGAGCCCTAGGCACTTGCTACTGTTCAACATGCCTCAATCCTAGCATGGATCATTCTCCTCTTTGAAAACTTCTTTATCCTCATGAACTTAAAACAACTCAGTCTTGATGCTAGTCATACCCTCTGCCACTTGGGTCATAGTCAGAGTTAACCCCTAAAGCACTCTGGATATCTCATCCAGCCTTGCCATAACTGGGTCACTAGAACCTTCACCAGGTTCTCTAGCTCCTCTTGAAGCTCCTGACCTAGTGTCAACCATAGCAACCTGTAACCAATGCCAGATGACATTCCCCAGATGTTGGTTAGTCTAACTATCCTAGCACATGGACTTCCAAAACTAGATCTCAGCGTTAGCCTTCAATATTTATGAGGTGTGCTCTAGGCTCTAATACCAAACACTAACACGGCGATCCTTAGCCTTGCCCAGGAAGCCTGTGATAGCTGGTCTCATGGTGGTTACAATTAGCTAGTTGTATATGTGCACAAATTAATATTCTGTGATACTACTTGATTAACCTAGAATATGCAAAATGCATGCCCTTCATGCTTTCACTTGGATTAATAAAATAAGACATTGGCTTGGCCAATTTATCTTTATTTCAACTATGTTTGGGTTAAAGTTACAAGTTAGATTATAAAAACTCATTTTTAACCACTCGGGCCTCAGCCCCACTCATCGGGATGCAAAATTATCATTTTGGCCCTGAACCTCATTTATCACCTTAACCTTCTCAAAACTTAGTGAACTTTGTGAAACATTCCTATTCTTGGTATGTAAACTTGAATTAATGTTCTGAACTTCATTTAAAATGCTTTACCTTCCTTGGGCATGCTTCCTACTAGAAGAGCCATAACATAGGTACTTGACCGAATGTCTATGGTTATGAATCATGCTTGCTAGGCCATATGGCTAGTGTTTAGTGGTGTGTGTGTTAATGTGTGCTTCTTTGTTTGTTTGTGCATGCTAACCACTTAGATATTGCTTAATTATTATGCATATACATGTATTGTGCTTTTTTTTTCTTCTCTTTGATTGTAGGTGCTTGGAGTATAGTTTTTGTTAAGCTAGTACTTAACCTATGCTAGGCTTTGGAAGCCATATGAGATCCTTACTGACTTTATAAAACTCATGTCCCTACTTTATATGCGTAGGAAAAGGTTTTCATGAAAAGTAAGAAAGCCAAGAGTGACATACACTCTTTTCAGGTTTGTGAAGGCATTGTGTGTCAAGAGTTATGGGAATAAAGTTTAGTGAGGTTGGATATGTACCATGGCGTTTATATTGTGGCCTGCTTTGTTGGTTATGTATATGGTGGTTGGACTTGTTTTAGAGAGTATAATCATGTTTCAATTCGTATTGATCACTTTCGGGTATGATTAAGTGCAATGGCATGTGTGTTGGGCACTTTTGGGTTGTAGTGCATTTTGCTATTCTTGGCAGGTGTACCATGTTACCACCTTCACAAAATGGGAAAATTATAGCGTAAGGACCTAAACTTATATGCTTTAGTTTGTACCATAGTGTATGAATTATGAAGAGTAAAGTATTTAATATACACTTATACTTCCATAAGTGGCACAATGAATGATAGTTTGTGTTAGTGTTGTGCCCAAAAGCCAATCATGAGATGATTGTATTTTTGCACAATTGAGTCATGATATTTTATTAAGGCATTAATCCAGCAATTATGTTTGTTGTTTTGTTCCTGCGTAACTTAACAAACATAATTGTAACCCTAGAATAATGATATTCTTAAAAGTCCCTGGTCTAGTATTATTGTGGAGCGGGTTGCAATAATACATAATGACTAGCATATGTGGAGACTAATATGAGATATGTAGTCTACATATGGGTACAAGTTGGAGAACTTGTTTACTGGACTGACCCACCATGAGAACACTACATGGATCGTTATATGAGTGTCATAAGTGATTCCCATAGTGATCAGGGTATATGTAGTCCTTCGACCTAAGATCATCAAGGTTCCCTACATGTGAGTCGCATACCTTGATACTTTCCTTTGTTGCTCATAACTGAGTGAACTTGAAGGAGGTCATTGGGTATGTCACATATCATGCGGAGGGATTTGTATGATCAAGATGGGATTTGTCCCTCCTATGTAACGGGAACGATATCTTCGGGCCCCTTGATAAAGTGAGACTTAGAAAATGCATGGCCATGCTTGGATGAGTTGATATGCGATATCAATGTCATCAGTTTAAGTTAGTCTACTCGGTAATCAAGAAACCAAAGATTGGGCTATACGAGAGTGACACATTCCATGTCTCGTGCTTAGTCTTGATATCTTGGACAAAGGGACAATGGCATATATCGGTGATGATCATAAAGGTATAGTCGAATCATCGACAATCTTGTCACTTGGGTAGCAATGATGTGTTGCTAGACACCGCTCATTGCTTATGATCATAAATGTGATTTATGATCATTGCCAACGTGATAAGAGCCTATTGGGTCGCACACATAGAGCAATTTGGATCATTAGAGTGCATGGGCTAATTATTTGGGTTATGGTTTCACTTTAATTTCATATTAATAATGGGCCCAAGAGTTGAGCCATTATTAAGCCCGAAATTAAATCCTAATTGGATTAGGGCTTTGAAACCCATTAGGCCTGGAAGTTGAGTCTCACTATAAATACAACTTTTAAGTGAGAAATTCGCAGGTCTCCTTGCCCTAGCCTCCAAAAAGGACAGCCGCACTTTTCTCTTGCAATTCCTTGGAGGACACAAGCTAGCACTGCGAGCGCAAGAGAAACGCATCTACCGGGACGTGGTGGAAGCGTGGTGATCCCGAGAGGCTTGTGTGGATACCATAGAGAGCCTGAACACATCAACTATTCAGGTTTTGTGATTCGACTCTACAGTTGAGTGAGAGATCTCAATCAAAAATTAGGTATGAAAATTTTCGACCACCCGGTTTACCCCGTTTCACTTGGATCCTGGAGGGTTTCGGTTAAATTCCGCTGCGCTGTTTGGCTCCCGAAACCCAACAGTTTGGTCCTTAAGAAAGCATTGGCAAATTGCCTAATTTTCAAGTAACCTATGGACTAAATTGTAGGGTTGCACAGGTTGGGTGTTCAATTCCACAAATTTACAAAGATGGCTATGGAAAATACGTGGATGGAATTATGAAGAGGGGACATGGGCGGTATTAACCATATTGTTGGGGACCAAAATGCTCAAGGTGGCAAAGTTAGTCATTTAATGCTAAAGGACACTTAAGGGCTTAAATGTCCCAAAATTTTCTAAAGGTGAAAATCACCCTTGACCAAGGTTAAAAGAGGTAAAAAAATGTCATTTTTCCATCCCAAATGGCTGTTTAAAATATTTTCCAAGTATGGCCTAAAGTTTGCAAAATTTGCAACACATGCCATTACTAAAGACCAAGAAAGAAATAAAGCTAGAAAAAAATCATTTTCTTCCCATTTCATCAAAAAGTTTGGCCTCCAACTACTAGGTTCTTCCTTGAAGTCATCCACATCCCTCCATAGCCACCATACATTAAGAAATCAAGAGAAAGCATGAGAAAGCAAGAGAATTCAACAAAGAGCACAAAATCCCAAGTTTTCAAGTTCATCTAGTGTTTTAGCTTTAACACCTTAAGGTGAGAGTTTTATAAAGTTTCATAGATTTTTTACTATATATTCAATCATCCATGAAGCTCTGAATATGCTTGGAAGAGAGCAAACAACTTAAGCAACCAAGTATGGGTTAAGGGGAAAGAAGCATGGCAAGGTTTCGGCCTTAGTGTTACCATACTCAAGATAGCAGCAAGAAAAAAAGGTTTCTAGAGCCCAAGTTAGTACTAACTAAAACCTAAAAGACTCCTAAGACCAAGCAAAAGGTTGAGAAGTGCTACCATAGTGTTACTAAAGTGATGGTACTTTGCTAATTTTAGTAATCGTAGTTTCTGCCTTACACAGCAACTGCCTTTTGAAGTTTCTAGAGTACACTATGTTTGTAAGGCTCTCCAAGAAGCTAGTGTACATACCCAACTAAGCTAGGACATATGTATGATTAATCTTTGAATGTAAATACACTATGGATGCTATATGGATGGTATATGAAGCAACAAATTAATCATTGAGCTTGAATGTTCAGTTCTGTCCATTTTGCAACTCATTGGCTGTTTTGAAGAAAATTATGTTTAATGCTTATGGAATGCCTCTAAACTTAAGGGAATGATTTTCCCAAGTGTTTAAGACTTTTAACAACCTAGCCATGTTGGCTTTGCAGCTAGAAATAAAGTGTACGTATTTTATGAAATTTTCCATGGGCATTATGGTCATTAGTTGTATAAATTTGGTACCCTGTAGTCCAAGTGCCATAACTTACTGTACATAATGAGTTTGGATATGAAATTTTGAACATACTTAGACCACTTCAAGATGAATAACTTGGCTTTTAAACCACTAGATTTGGTGCTCTGTAGCCAGAGTTATAGCATGTCAAGTTGGCTGATCTTGCTGTGTACTATTCATATGGTCAATTTTTCCCAATTGAGTATAAAATCCACAATTGCAAACTTGTATGGATTTAATGACTTAAATTTGTTTCCCTATGAAAGTTTAACTATATTAAAGGGTTTAAGACCTTTAGGGCACATGGGAACATGGGTGGAATTTGATTTGGACATGGTGTGAAAGTTTGGACATGTGAAAAGTACACCAAGGCTGCATATGATAGTACATGAACTTGGAGATTTTACTCAAATCCCATATTGACCAGGAATAAGGAATTCGTTGTCATTATCATTACTTCCAGATTAAATTATATGTGAATATGTGTGTGATGGTTGTGATGCCCAGTGCCATCTTCGTTGTATGACATAGTGGCCTGAAGTAGGGTGTGGAGGGTGTCTGAAGAAGAGACTTCTGGTGTGAGAGTGCCTAAAATGCTCAAAGGAACAAGGGTTAAGAGTTCCCCAGAATGTATTTCGGGGAGAAGAGCCTCTAACGCCCAAATCAGTATTTGGCAAGTAAGGAGCAGAGAGAGAGAGGAGTAAAGAATGAAGAAAGTTCTGTTTGTGTCCTTACCAAGGTTTTTCCCCAAGTATTTATAGGAGAGTGGTGGGAGAAGTATGTTTTACATAGCCCACTCAGATCATGACACGTTTTCAGTCGGGTGTGGTCCGTATCTTCAGGGATGGGGGACCTCCAGCTAGCCATAGGTTGTTCTGGCCAGGAGTCAAGGCCGTGGAAGGTCTGTGTGTCAGGGGTGTGTGTGAGGTCTGTGTGTCAGAGGCTCCTTAACCATTTTTGCTTTATCGCCGTAAGACCCCTTCGGGGAATGAGACCCCTTCAGAATAGGAGGGCCCTTTCGGCTAGATATCATCACCGAGGGATGTCAGGATAAGTTCTTTGGTGAAGCGGGGCACCTTCGGGAGAAGTTCTCCCAGGCCGAGGATGGTGAGTCTATTTTTCCCAAAGTTGGCCAGGACATTTTACTGCAGGTGGTAGGGCACTGTACTCCCGAGGTCAGTCCTGTTATTCTCTGAGGGTGATGGTGGATTACCAAGGTTAAAGGGTCAAGGACTGCGGACCCTCTCTTTCTAAGGTTGGCGCTCATCTAATCCGAGGGTGATCCTCACTTTATCGAGGGTGGTGCTTGACTTTACCGAGGGTGGTGCTCGTTAGAGCTTAGGAGTTTGAAGGGTAGTAGCCCTTTCGCTATCACATGCCCCCCTCGGGGAGCCGAAGATATGTCTTTCACTTTTGAGCCTTCATGAGCCAATCGTGGAACCCTTCAGAGGCATGTTCGGACCCTGAAATGGCCGCAGTCACCCTTTTCAGATGAGAGTCTCTTTGAGCCAGAACATCTGTTCTTGCCAAGATAATGCCATTTATCTTTTTGAGAGAGGTGTCTGGTGTTCCCGAGGTTGTCTATTCAATTAAAGTGTGTCCGTTCCAGGCTTTTTAATGCCTATCAGTGGATCATCACATCTATTTGATGTGTTTTCCTGGGAAGGGTCTAAGTCTGATAGTTGGTAGGGGCATGCCCTCGTTTCCCGCACTAGGTGACATGTGTCATCTGGTCACTAGCGAATGGTCACATCTGTTTCGTCAGATGTGCCTCTTCGCCTTCAAGGGGCAATTATGGTGACGCTTCACCTCCCTCCTTCAGCCTATAAATCCCCCCTTCCTCATTAGTTTTTTCACACTTATGTTCTCTTGCTCTCGAATTTTCTCCCCTCCTTCTCTCTTCCAGCGGTGGTGCTAGCGACGGGGCAATTTCCGGCAATTTCTTCAGCATTTTTGCAAAGTCATTTCCTTCCCAAACTAGGTGGGTTCTTTTCCGAAGTCGTTCTTCGGCATTATTTCCTTCTTTTTTTTCTCAACTTTCCAAAGTTAGGATTACCTTTTCCGAATGTCTACCCCGGTTTCACTTATGTCTGTCCAACTTGTCCCTAAGAGCTGGATTCCCCTTAATTCTCATCCGAGTTGTACCACTTCGGAGAACTTAGCGAAGTGGACAACTAAATTCTTCCTTCCTTCTTACACGGTTACTAGGCTACCTACTTTTAGCCTGTTTAGTTACATGAATAACTCGGATGAGGTGACTATTTTTTGGGCCCAACTAAAGGCCAGACTTTGGTTTCCTCCGCCAAAGATGATTTGCGACTTCTGCCAATTTCATGTCATAACCGTGAATCAGCTTCCTCCCAACTCTTACTCTTACTTTAATGCTTTCCTTTGCATGTGTGGGGTTTTTAAGATAGAACCTTACTTTATTTTTTTCTTGCAATACTACAAACTCCACCCCATCCCAAAGGGTGGCTTTTATTTTTTTCTTCCTCGGAGTTCTGGGAGCAGGAAGTTCACATTTACCTTCAACACGAAGGATAGTTGGTGAGGGTGGCAGAGGAAGTTCTTCTTCCTGAAGGTAGCTGACCAATGGAAGCACATTCCAACCAACTGGGTGTGGGGGACCTTGCCTATCGATGTAGTTGACCCCAGAAAACTGCTAACCCTAGAATTAGAAGCCCAGTTCGAGGAGTTCGATAGCCGTATTTGGGCTGTCACAAATTGGGACCTTGAGGTCCCCCCTGTTCCCTATACCCATTTCCCATCAAATGGAGCTTAATGACCGAAGAGGTCCTTCGGGAACTGGGGGTGATCAAAGAGCATGTTACTGACCCGAACATGCCAAAACCTTTTTTTAATGGGAAGAAGTCGTGGTTGGTGATGGTCATTTGGGGCGAACTCACGTACTTGGCCCTTAAAGAAAGTAAGTTCCTTTCCAAATTTTTCATCTCTCTATCTGTGTATTTACACTGATATTCTTCTTTTCAAAGAGATGGTTGACAAATTTGCCGCCTTCTAGAATTCCCTCTTCCTCGGTCAGGCCGAGAAGGGGGAGCAGACCCGAAAGAAGGTGGCAGCGAAGAGAAATAAGCCATCTAGGGGATCATCTTTAGCTCCGAGGTCAAAGAAAATGAAGGAGGACCTCATTCCCCCACCTCCTAAAGATGAAGTGGGGACTGAGGTCCATACCCACGTTCGGGAGGCTCCACCATTGGAACCAGCCATCCATTCCATTCACTTTAGTACTAACATCGCGGCGAAGACTTTGGGGACCTCAGTTGGGGGGTTTTTGGCCGAGGAGCTAGAGGAGTGCCGAAAAAGGAAGGGCAAAAGCATCCCTGACAAGGTCCTTCAAGTCAGCGACTCCGAGGTCGAGGACGAGGAGCTTCCACCAGGTTTGTCCCTTAGTCATTCTTCTATAAGCTTGGGAATTTTTGGTGTTTTGGATCTTATAGACGAGTGGCTAAGGGATAACATATCAATGGAAGTTTGGTGGGATTTTGCAGGCGAAGCAGTACAGGTGGAAGATCACGCTCGGAAGAGGGCCATTCAGGATGCCAAGATCCCGAAGGGAAAGATTCAGATTGAGCCCTTCTGGTCATTCACGGTGGACATGAACTTGTTCTCCAATGATAGCCAGAAGGTGGCTCCTCAGATGGTGATGGCTGTCATCACGCATGCCACTTTTCAGTGTCTAACTGAGGAGTGCGCATATAAGGAGATCCTCTCCGCGAGGATGATCGAGCAGGCTACCCAAGTAAACTCCAACCCTTTTGATACTTAGTGATTTCTTGTTTGCCTTATGTTCCTTACTCAGGATCTCCCTTTTGCAGCTATTGGCATACACGGAGTACTATCGGGCTAGAGCAGCCAAGCAAACTTCAGTCCGAAGTCACTCCGAGGAGTCTCTCGTGAAGGCCAAGGAACTCTTGGCTAGCTCTATCTTTAAGTATGGCGAGCTAAATAAAATAGTCAAGGAGGATCTGGCCAATCTTCGGGAGGAGATTCTCAAAAGCCAAAATGAGCTTATCCAAAACTTCTCTCTGAAGATGTCAGACCTCAGAGTGAGGTTGATAGCTCTGACCACGGCTAACGAGGTTCTTCAGAAAGAGAAAGACGATGCTGCTGCCTAAGTGGCAAAGGCCTTCACTCTCAACTATAATCTTTAGGCTGAGGTTGAGAGGTTAAAGAATGAGGGAAAAAAAAAGAGGAAGAAGCTAGAGAAGGAGATCATGGAGCTTCGGAAAGATCTGGAGGATTTGGAATTGGAAAAGACAGAGTCTGACTAAGCAACCAAAAGGTCTTATCAGGACGGCTTTTGCCTCGCCCGTCACCATGTCCTGTCAAGATTTCCAGATCTTGACCTCTCATTCTTGGCGGCCCTAGACATCCCCGAAGGGCCATCTTGGTAGTGGTCAAAGGCAGAGTTCCTCAACCTCCATGCTGTTCCACCTTCGGCGCCCAGATCTAATGATAAAGTTTTCGAAGGCGTGGAGGCCGAGGATCATGAAGAACCGGTGGATGCCTCGGATCGCGATTAAGACTTTTTTTCTTATTTTCCTACTGTAATCCATCTACTGTATTTTTTTTAGTGTTAATAAAAATTTGCTTTCTTCAAACTCTGTTATATTCGGTTAGTACTTCTTTGGAAAGCACCGACTTTTGCAAAACTTAACCTTTGTTCGAATCATGTCTAATCAACATTTTTTTGGCCATATATACGCTTGGATGACCAACTTAAGCATACATAGCATTTGTTTTCAAAAAAATTTCTAAGTTCCAGCGATGCAGTTGGGGAAATTCTTTTTTGGGAACTAAGTTTGACCGAGGGAAACACCTATCTTCGGGAATAGCCATCCTCAGTCATGCTTCTTTGGTGTTTTTTCATGACTTAAAAAATTTTCTCCAAGTGTCCATCTAGGCGCTTTTAAGGGATAAATGCCTTTGGTACCAACTAACATCGTACGCTTGCCGACGGCTAGTCATTTTTACAAGCTCATCGCTTCGGCGTGCCCATGTTGTCATTGTTAGGGAGTGGGCATGTTTGCGATGTATTTGCTCAGATGCCTTTGAAAGAAATCTCATTGCACCATGTTCGGTCAATTACTTACTGGGAGAATGATACAATTTTTCCTTTTTCTTAGAAATTTCTAAGTATAGAATTTTCTTAAAGAATCTGAATGCCATGTATTTTTCAGTTCTCCACCCTCGGTGTCACCAAGCTTGTACACTCCCGATCGAATTTCTTCGAGAACCAAATAGGGCCCATCGCAGTTTGTGCGAAGTGCTCCCTACGATGGTCTTCGGGGTCCGAACTCTGCTTTTTGGAGAACGAGGTCTCCCTTTTTGATTCCTTTTTGCTTTCCATGTATGTGACGGCTATTCTCTGCTGGAAAGCTTTTCTTCTCAGCTCGGCCATTTCTCTATGTTCGTCAATGAGGTCTAACTTGGTTCTTAAACCAAGGTTGTTCTCTTCTTCGTCGAACACCTGTACCTTAACTGATGGTTGGATGATTTCTACAGGAATAATGGCCTCTGAACCAAATACGAGTGAGAAGGGTGTTTCACTTGTGGCTCTCCTCATAGTGGTTCGGTAGCTCCACAAAACCCTTGGGAGCTCCCCCGGCCATTTTGATTTTGCTTCTTTTAGCCTCTTCTTTAGGCCATCCTTTATTGTCCTACTGAACACTTCAACTTGTCCATTGCTTTGAGGATGGGCCACTGGGGTGAAGTGCATTTTTATTCTGAGGTTGGATATGAATTCCTGGAATCCTTTGTCGGTGAATTGGGAGCCATTATCGGCCACTATTACCCTTGGGATACTGAATTTGCATATGATGCTTTTCCAGATGAATCTCTATATATCCTTGGCCAATATTGCTACTAAGGGCTCTACCTCAATCCATTTGGTGAAGTAGTCTATGGTGACTACACAAAATTTGACCCTTCTGAGAGCAGTTGGCAGAGGTCTAATCAGGTCGATGCCCCATACGGCGAGGGGACAGGGATAGTTGGCCAAAGTTATCTTCTCCAACGGTAGTCTCTGGACAGGAGCATGCCTTTGGCACTTATCGCACTTTTGGACGAATTGCCTTTCGTCCTTCCTAAGAGTGGGCCAGAAATACCCTTGCCGAAGGAGTACTTTGGCAAGGGTGTCAGTTCTTATGTGCGAACCACAGGCTCCCTCATGGACTTCTTTGAGGATCGGTTCGACATCCTTTTCATCAATACACCTCTGTAATAGGGTGGCATATCCTTGTTAGTACAGCTCTTCCCCCATCAGGAAGTATCTTCCTGAACGTTTTCACACTTTTGCTGCTTTAAGCGAGTCCTCAAGGAGTTTCGAGGTTGAGAGGTATTTTTTGATAGGATCCTTCCACCCTTTTCCCGTGGTTGTTACGCACATTACAGCTATAGTTGGTTGGTGCAGTACCTTTGTTGACTTTCCTGACTTGGCTAATTTGTCAGCCTCCATGTTATCTCGACAAGGTACATTTTCTATGTGCACCGTGTCTAATTCTTGGATGAGTTCTTTGACAAGGTTATGATATTCTGCCAAGGTTGGATCCTTTGTGCCATAATCTCCTACAATCTGTCAGACCACTAGCTGAGAATCGCTGTGAGCCTTAAGATTTTTCACACCCAGCCTCTTTGCTAGCCATATGCCTGTTATGAGGGCTTCATATTTGGCGATATTGTTGGTGACATTGAACCTGAATTTGATAGCCTTTGTGGCCTCCATTCCTTCAGGAGCTCAGAGGACTACTCCAGCTCCTTGGTGTTCGGAACCCGAAGCTCTATCGATAAATAGCATCCACTCAGGTTCATCTTTTATGAGCTCTTCTAAGGTATCTTCAGTTTTTGGGACCTCGGCAATGAAGTCTGCCAATGCTTGGGCCTTTATGGCCTTCCTTGGCTCATAGGTGATGCTATATTCACCGAGCTTAATGCACCATTTTGACAGTCCTCCCGAGTGATCAACCCTCCTCATGATATCTCGAAGAGGTAGGTTACTTCAGACACTTATAGGGTGTGCTTGGAAGTAATTATTGGCAAGAAGAAACCTTCTGCTTGCCAATACTAAGGCATAGATGGCCTTTTTTAGAAGAGGGTACCTAACTCTGGCTCCATGTAGTGACTTACTTACATAGTATACCAGCCAATATCTTCCTCCCTCTTCTTTTACGAGTACCGAACTTACTGCTTTTTCACTGATAGCGAGGTAAAGGATGAGGGGTTCTCTATCCTTCGACTGCCGTAGTGTCGGCAGATTAGTTAAGTAGGTTTTGAGCTCATCCCAGGCTTTTTGGCATTCTTTGTTCCAAGAGTGTTCTTCAGACCTGAAGGTAACCCCATTTTTTGTGGCTTTTGTGAGCACTTTGAAGAACGGTAGGCACTAATCCCCAAATATGGAGATAAACCTACTAAGAAAAGTGATTCTCCCAGTTAGCCTTTACACGTCCTTGACTGTTGTGGGAGTTTGGAATCCCAGTAGGGCCTTGACTTTTCCCGGATTGGCATCGATTCCTCTTTCCAACACCATTAATCCGAGGAACTTGCCTGCATTTACCCGAACACGCAATTCTCTGGGTTGAGACAAATTCCCAATTCCCGAAGTCGGTGGAATGTTTCTGTTAAGTCTACGATATGATTGCTAGACAACTTGCTCTTACCTATCATATCATCGACATATACTTCCATATTCCTCCTGATTTGGGTGTCGAACACCCTATTCATTAGCCTTTGGTATGTGGCTCCATCATTCTTTAGACCGAAGGGCATGCTAATGTAGCAGTAAGTCCCAACTTCGATGATGAAAGCAGTTTTATCTTCATCTTCGGGATCCATCCTAATTCGGTGGTATCCACTGAAGGCATTGAGGAAACTAAGTAGGCCGTATTTGGCGGTAGAGTCAACCAACTAATCTATTGGTGTAGAGGATAAGAATCCTTAGGGAAAGCATCATTTATGTTTTGGAAATCGATGCACATTCAGAGCTTATCACTCTCTTCTTTCATAGCAATGACAACATTACTAAGCCATTTGGGGTACTTGACCTCCCTTATTACGCTTGCTTCCATTAAGCGCTGGACTTTGGTTTTGCCTCTGGGCGTACCTTAAGACTATGTTGGATTATGCTGGGGTCTACCCAGGCATGTCCTTCAGAGAGTAGGCAAACAGATCTTTGTTAATTAACAAAAAAGGTACAAGTTTTTCCTTGTCACCTTCGGCTAGTTTGTTTTCCATTCAAGTACTTCGGCCTGGGACAAGTTCCACATCTTCTTTTTCTATTTTTTCGAGGTCTACTATTTCTTCTCCCTTTGCCTCTTCTCTGACCATGGCCTTTGCTCCCGAAGTTTGTGTGTGGATCTTTGCTGGGCCCTGTCTTGCCTTTGCAAAGACCTGCCTTACTTCTCCTTGGTCGATGAAGATCTCAACATCTTCATCCTTTGTTGTGAAGGTGATAGTCAAGTATTTCACATTTAGACAGAAGTGGAGATTCCCTTGCATTTGCCTCCCAAGGATTGCATTGTATGATCAAGGGACATCCATGACGATCAACCTTGTCATTGTGGAAGCAAAGAGCTCACCCCTGTTTTGTGGTGAAGTTCCTCTTAGCATTAGACGTAGGTCGATCCATCCGAGGAAAGGGAGTTTGGACGCACCTACCCCGAAGGTAGGGGAGGTGACAGACTTGAGATCGCCTTTTGTGATACCTAAACTCGGCAGCAAATGAGAGAATAAGATGCTGGCGTTGGAACCTGTTAGTGTCGTGCCCAAAAATCCAATCATGAGATGATTGTATTTTTGCACATTGAGTCATGATATTTTATTAAGGCATTAATCTAGCAGTTATGTTTGTTGTTCTGTTTCTGCGTAACGTAATAAACATAATTGTAACCCTAGAATAACGATATTCTCAAATGTCCCTAGTCTAGTATTATTGTGGAACAGGTTGCAATAATACATAACGACTATCATATGTGGAGACTAACATAAGATATGTAGTCTACATATGGGTACAAGTTGGAGAACTTGTGTATTGGACCGACCCACCATGAGAACACTACATGGATTGTTATATGAGTGTTATAAGTGATTCTCATAGTGATCATGGTGTATGTAGTCCTTTGACTTAAGATCATCAAGGTTCCCTACATGTGAGTCACATACTTTGATACTTTCCTTTGTTGCTCATAACTAACTAAACTTGAAGGAGGTCATTGGGTATGTCACATATCCTGTGGAGGGATTTGTATGATCAAGATGGGATTTTTCCCTCCTATGTAATGGGAGTGATATCTTCGGGCCCCTTGATAGAGTAAGACTTAGAAAACTGCATGGCCATGCTCAGATGAGTTGATATACGATATCAATGTCATCAATTTAAGTTGGTCTACTCGGTAATCAAGAAACCAAAGATTGAGCTATACGAGAGTGATACATTCCACGTCTCGTGCTTAGTCTTGATATCTTGGACAAAGGGACA
The DNA here is from genome assembly GCA_005392925.1 of Aquilaria sinensis. Taxonomy (NCBI): domain Eukaryota; kingdom Viridiplantae; phylum Streptophyta; class Magnoliopsida; order Malvales; family Thymelaeaceae; genus Aquilaria; species Aquilaria sinensis. The sequence goes on from SMDT01000128.1 coordinate 140,304, forward strand.
ATAGCATGTATCGGTGATGATCATAAAGGTCTAGTCAAATCATCGACAATCTTGTCACTTGGGTAGCTATGATGTGTTGCTAGACACTGCTCTTTGCTTGTGATCATAAATGTGATTTATGATCATTACCAACGTGGTAAGAGCCTATTGGGTCGAACACATATACCTATTTGTATCATTAAAGTGCATGGGCTAATAATTTGGGTTTTGGTTTCTCAATAATTTTGTATTAATAATGGGCCCAATAGTTGAGCCATTATTAAGCCCGAAATTAAAACCTAATTGGATTAAAGCTTTGAAACCCATTAGGCCTGGAAGTTGAGTCTCACTATAAATACAAATTTTAGTTAGAAATTTGCAGGTCTCCTTGCCCTAGCCTCCCAAAAGGACAGCTGCACTCTTCTCTTGCAATTCCTTGGAGGACGCAAGCTAGCACTGCCAGTGCAAGAGAAGCGCATCTGTCGGGATGCGGTGGAAGTGTGGTGATCCCGAGAGGCTCATGTGGATACCATAGAGAGCCTGAACACGTGAAATATTCAGGTTTTGTGATTTGACTCTATAGTTGAGTGAGAGATCTCAACTGAAAATTAGGTATGAAAATTTTTGAACACCCGATTTACCCCATTTCACTTGGATCTTGGAGGGTTTCAGTTAAATTCCATTGTGTTGTTTGGCTCCTGAAACCCAACAGTGGTATCAGAGCTACTAGTGAAACCCTAATTCGGGATTGAATGTTGAATCGCATGATGCTTTGTGTTCGGTTGCTTTCGGCCATGATTAATTATATTTATTCATGATGCATGAAACCGGGACTCGTAAAGAACATATGACATATATAAAGAAATGACACTAATTGGTTAATGAGTTAACCCAAAATTGATAGGTATGAGATACATATATGGATTAGGATTCTTGCAATAGTTGCAAAAACCCTAGCTTGGTTCAGATTCGGCCTATTTGGGCACCGAAAGTATGGTATTTTTGGTGGCTCGAATGGAGGAGTCTCAGGTGCCTACTTGCTCTAAATAGAAGATCTTGGGCAAAGCAATTGTAAGACAATTTTTTGCGTCAGGGGGGGGGGTGCTGCCCCCCTCGTAGCCCCCCGCAAGGGTGGCCTTCCTTGACCCCGTCCGTTGACCGGTCAGCGGAACCATCGCCTACTGACTGGCCAGCGGGACCGTTGTATGCAAAGCGCCACATAAATAAAACTGGTTAATCAACTCATGAAAATTGGCATGCATTTGTTGAATGAGATTTGGCATGTTATGCTGATTGATGGTTGAAGCATGGTGCATGGTTATAGCCCTTGATTGGTTGTACTTGTAAATACGGCCTGCGAGTCGTGCCTTCTTTTGTTACTCTCATTGTACATTCTTTTCTCACCTTACTCCCCTCGAATGTAACTCGAGGTTTCTATTATTAATGTAATGGTACATTATGGGATCATCCAGGGTGGTATGTCCAATGATCATCCAAGGTGGTATGTCCAGGGAGGTAACAACAAAAGAGCAACCAAGAAAGGAAGAGAAGGAGCTTGTGAAGACCTTTTTCTTTTCTTAGGCGTTTATGATATTCTCATTGGCTTGAGAATATCACATAGTTTGGGCTATAACCATGTGACATTTAATTTCTTGTAAGCATGAGATGCATGTTTTATATTTGTATGTGATGTATGAATAAGACAACCGGAGATAACAAATGGATGAGATCAAAACAAAAATCCCTCAAACAAATATTAAGTCATTAAATGTGATGCCTTCCAAATGTTGGCACTCCTTAAGACTTTGATCAACATTAGGTGGGTTTCACAAAGCAAAGCACCTATGTTCATCTTGGTAAGGCACGATGGGTTAATAGTGATATCCAAATTGCTAACTTGGGTTTGACTTAACTAAGTCATCCTAATAGGATTAGGGACTTAGAGGTATAGGGTTAGGCTTAAGTTCATGGGATGAGCTTGGACAAGTGTTGATTCACCAAACTATCAAAGAGTTGCATGAGATGCAATTGGCAAGGAGTTGCCTACCCAAATAACTGTAACTTGAGAGAAAAGCCAAAGCTGACTCAAGTTATGGTCAAATATGGATCTTGGCCCACTAGAATACCTTAACGCTGAGGTGTTCTGAAATAATATCGAGCATAATTATTTTGAGGAAAATAGTGGGAGTATCATTTAATAAAAGTCTTTATGAAATGAATTAAAATACATGGCTCTTACACTGCATATTTACTGTTGTAGATAACCATGGCACAAAACACAGCAACACTTTCGTTGCGATCGATCCTTGAGAAGGAAAAACTGAATGGGACCAACTTTCTCAAATGGTACCGAAACTTGAGGATAGTCTCAAGCAAGAGAGAAAGGCTTATGTCCTAGAGCAGCCCATTCTGAATGAGCCTGCTGCCACTGCTCCAAGAGCTGAAAGGGATGCTCACAAAAGGCATTCTGATGATGCTTTGGATGTTGCATGCCTCATGCTTATTACCATGGAATCTGAGCTTCAGAAGCAACATGAGAACATGGGGGCGTTTGATATGATTGAACATCTCAAAATGCTTTTCCATGAAGAAGCTAGGCATGAGAGGTTTGAGACCTCTAAGCCATTGTTTCAGTGCAAGATGTCTGAGGGAAGTCCCATGGGTCCTCATGTGCTCAAGATGATTGGGTACATTGAGAATCTTGAGAGTTTGGGATTCGCTCTTCAAAAAGAGTTGGCTGTTGATGTAGTCTTGCAATTGTTGCCTGAAAGCTACAGTCAGTTCGTCATGAACTATAACATGAACGACCTTGACAAGTCCCTCCCTGAATTGCTCAACATGTTGAGAACTGTTGAGCAAAACCTTAAGAAGGCTAAGCCCATTTTGTTGGTTCAAAAGGGCAAGGAAAATGGAAAAGCCAACAAGAAGAAGGATAAAGCTAATGGAAAGCCCAATGCCAATTCTTCTTCAGTTGCACTGAAACCAAAGGGTGGTGTGGCAAATGAAGGGGAGTGCTTCCATTGAAAGCAACCTAGACACTGGAAGCACAACTGCAAGCTCTATCTTGAAGAACTTGCTAAGGAAAAAAGAAGTAAGACTTCCACTTTAGGTATTTTTGTTAAAGAGGCTAACTTTTCTACTTCCTCATCTTGGGTATTGGATACTAAATGTGGATCTCACATTTGTGCAAATGTGCAGGATCTAAGTAGAAGTAGAAGATTGGCCCGAGGTGAAGTGAACCTATGTGTTGGAAATGGAGCAAGGGTTGCTGCCTTAGTCGTAGGGACTTATGTTCTCACTTTACCTAGTGGATTAGTTTTAGAATTAGACAACTGCTACTTTGTGCCTACTATTAGTAGAAATTTGATTTCTATTTCTTGTTTGGACAAAAAAGGTTCTTCATTTATAATAAAGGACAAATGTTGTTCCATTTTTTTGAATGAAATCTTTTATGGTAGTGCTCAACTTAGCAATCGGTTGTATGTTCTAGACCTCGAAGATCCAATCTATAATGTGAATTCCAAGAAGAACAGATTAAATGATTCAAACCCAACCTATCTCCGGCACTGTCACTTGGGCCATATAAATGAGACCCGGATATCCAAGCTCCATAAGGATGGACTCTTGGACTCATTTGATTTTGAATCATATGAGACATGTGAGTCATGTTTGTTGGGCAAGATGACCAAAGCCCCATTCACAGGGCAAAGTGAAAGGGCTAATGACTTACTAGGACTCATATATAGTGATGTATGTGGCCCTATGTCTACACAAGCTAGAAGAGGTTTTCAATACTTCATTACTTTCATTGATGACTTCAGCTGGTATGGCTATGTGTATCTTATGAGACACAAGTTAGAATCCTTTAAAAAGTTCCAAGAATTCAAGAATGAAGTAGAGAATCAACTCGGGAAGAGTATGAAAGTGCTTCGATCATATCGAGGTGGAGAGTACTTGGATCGAGAATTCCTTGACTATTTGAATGAGTGTGGTATAGTATCACAACACACTCCACCAGGTACACCTCAATGGAATGGTGTATCTGAAGAGAGAAATCGAACTCTATTAGACATGGTTCACTCTATGATGAGTCAAGCTGACCTTCCAAACTCCTTTTGGGGACATGCTCTAGAGACAGCCACTTTTACACTAAACCAAGTTCCATCTAAATCGGTTTACAAGACACCATATGAGATATGGAGTGGGAGGCGTCCCAATTTGTCTTTTATGAAGATTTGGGGCTATGAAGCTTATGTGAAACGTCAATCTTCTGACAAACTACGGCCCAAATCTCAAAAATGCCTTTTTGTTGGGTGTCCTAAAGAAACAAAGGGTTACTATTTCTACAATCCTTTTGAGCAAAAAGTATTTGTTGCTCAAATTGGTGTCTTCTTAGAGAAAGAGTTTATCTCTAAAGGAACTAGTGGGAGGAAAGTAGAACTTGAAGAAATTCAAGAACAACAAGGAGACATCGAACCTAAAATGGAACCTGAATAGACACCACAAGATGTTGTGGTTCAAGAGTCTATTCCTATAGCACAGAGCCCATATAGGTCTGGTAGGATTCGGCGTGAGCGTGAGAGTTATGGATTTCTCATGACTCACATTGGTGATGTGATGCTCATGGATCAGGATGAGCGCACAACCTACCAACAAGCTATGTCGGGTCCTGACTTTGAGAAATGGGTAGTGGCCATGAAATCTGAGATGGAATCCATGTATGAAAACCAAGTATGGACTTTGGTTGACCCACCTGGAGGGGTAAAACCCATAGGGTGCAAATGGGTTTTCAAGAAGAAAACTGACATGGATGGTAATGTGATTACCTTTAAGGGACGATTGGTTGCAAAAGTTTTCAAGCAAATTCATGGTATTGACTATAATGAAACTTTTTCACTAGTTGCTATGCTTAAATCCATCCAAATTTTGTTCGCTATTGCTGCACACTATGATTATGAGATATGGCAAATGGATGTCAAAACTGTATTCCTAAATGGAAAGCTACTTGAGGATGTGTACATGACACAATCTGAGGGTTTTGTCACTCCTAAGAATGCCAATAAAGTGTGCAAGTTGCAAAGGTCTATTTATGGACTGAAGCAAGCTTCTCAAAGTTGGAATCTTCATTTTGATGAAGCAATCAAAGAGTTTGGTTTTATCAAAAATGAAGATGAGCCTTGTGTCTACAAGAAGGTTAGTGGGAGCGCTATTGTCTTCTTTGTGTTGTATGTAGACGACATACTACTCATCGGGAATGACATTCCTGAGCTACTGTCTGTGAAGACTTGACTAGGGAAATGTTTCTCTATGAAGGACTTGGGTGAAGCAGCCTATGTGTTAGGCATCAAGATCTATAAAGATAGATCTGGAAAGCTTCTTGGCCTAAGCCAAAGTTCATACATTGACAATGTGCTAAAGAGGTTTAGCATGCAAGATTCCAAGAAAGGATTCTTGCCCATGTCACATGGTATAACTCTTTCTAGATCTTAGTGTCTGAGTACACCTAAGGAGAGAGAGTGCATGAGTAAGCTTCCATATGCCTCAGCAATTGGATCTATCATGTATGCCATGATATGTACTCATCTTGATGTCTCATATGCCTTAAGCACGATAAGTACGTACCAATCGAACCTGGTGAGAGTCACTGGACAACTACTAAGAACATCCTTAAGTACTTACGAAGGACTAAGGATGCATTCTTGGTCTTTGGAGGTGAAGATGAGGGTTACACCGATGCAAGCTTCCAATCCTATAAGGATGATTTTAGATCACAATCTGGTTATGTGTTTTGTATTGGTGGTGGTTCTGTGAGCTGGAAGAGTTCAAAGCAAGAGATAGTAGCTGACTCTATAACAGAATCTGAGTACATTGCCACCTCTGAAGCTGCAAAGGAGGCAGTTTGGATCAAGAAGTTCAACACTGAACTTGGAGTGGTTCCAAGCATTGCTGACCCGATAGATCCCTATTGTGACAACAATGGAGCAATCGCACAGGCTAAGGAACCTCGATCTCAACAGCGATCCAAACACATACTCCAACGCTATCATCTCATCAGGGAGATCATCAAGAAGGGTGATGTAAGGATATGTAGGACTTTGACGGACTGCAACATTGCTGATCCGTTGACAAAGCCCCTTACACAGCAAAAGCATGATAGCCATTCTAGGTCTGTTGGTATTAGATACATGGATGATTGGCTTTAGTGAAAGTGGAAGATTGTTAGTGTCGTGGCCAAAAATCGAATCATGAGATGATTGTATTTTTGCACATTGAGTCATGATATTTTATTAAGGCATTAATCAAGCAATTATGTTTGTTGTTCTATTTCTGTGTAACATAATAAACATAATTGTCACCCTAGAATAATGATATTCTCAAACATCCCTGGTCTAGTATTATTGTGGAGCGGGTTGCAATAATACATAACGACTAGCATATGTGGAGACTAATATGAGATATATAGTCTACATATGGGTACAAGTTGGAGAACTTGTGTACTGGACCGACCCACCATGAGAATACTACATGGATCGTTACATGAGTGTCATAAGTGATTCTGATAGTGATCATGGTGTATGTAGTCCTTTGACCTAAGATCATCAAGGTTCCCTACATCTGAGTCACATACTTTGATACTTTCCTTTGTTGCTCGTAACTGAGTGAACTTGAAGGAGGTCGTTGGGTATGTCACATATCATGCGGAGGGATTTGTATGATCAAGATGGGATTTGTCCCTCCTATGTAACGGGAGTGATATCTTCGGGCCCCTTGATAGAGTAAGACTTAGAAAAATGCGTGCCATGCTTGGATGAGTTGATAGACGATATCAATGTCATCAGTTTAAGTTGGTCTACTCGGTAATCAAGAAACCAAAGATTAAGCTATACAAAAGTGGCACATTCCATGTCTCGTGCTTAGTCTCGATATCTTGGAAAAAGGGACAATAGCATATATTGGTGATGATCATAAAGGTTTAGTCAAATCATCGACAATCTTGTCACTCGGGTAGCAATGATGTGTTGCTAGACACTGCTCATTGTTTATGATCATAAATGTGATTTATGATCAATGCCAACGTGGCAAGAGCCTATTGGGTCACACACATATAGCTATTTGGATCATTAGAGTGCATGGGCTAATAATTTGGGTTTTGGTTTCTCAATAATTTCGTATTAATAATGGGCCCAATAGTTGAGCCATTATTAAGCTCGAAATTAAAGCTTAATTCGATTAGGGCTTTGAAACCCATTAGGCCTGGAAGTTGAGTCTCACTATAAATACAACTTTTAGTGAGAAATTTGCAGGTCTCCTTGCCCTAGCCTCCCAAAAGGACAGCTGCACTCTTTTCTTGCAATTCCTTGGAGGACACAAGCTAGCACTGCCAACACAAGAGAAACGCATCTGCCGGGACGCGGTGGATGTGTGGTGATCCCGAGAGGCTCATGTGGATACCATAGAGAGCCTGAACACGTCAACTGTTTAGGTTTTGTGATTCGACTATATAGTTGAGTGAGAGATCCCAACTGAAAATTAGGTATGAAATTTTTCGAACACCCAATTTACCTCGTTTCACTTGGATCTTGGAGGTTTCGGTTAAATTTTGCTGCACTGTTTGGCTCCCAAAACCCAACAGAGCCATCATTAAGGAGTACTCTCTTAACATCCCAACTCCCTATCCTTTCCATGATTAGGAGTGGGTCATCATGATGGAACATCATGGTGGATCCATCCTTCTGAACAAGCTTGTTCAACTGGTGACCGAATTCCTTCACCGAGATTTCTCGTATCTTTCTTTTCCTTTCAACCGATGGTATCCCAGTGGTGATCATCTGGATTACTCCTGCCGATGGTGGTGGATGCCTATTGGGACTTTGATTTTGATGTTTGTCGGAATCAAAGTCATCATCACCTCATTTCTTTTCCTCTTCCCTCATCCCTTTCGGGGAGGGCATCCGCAGGTAGCACCGAAGTTGGATATACTTTATTAGAGACTCGATGTATTTCCTTAGCTAGAAGCAATCCTCTATGTCATGCCCATGGTCTTGATGGAACCGGTAGAATTTCTTCATATTTTTCATGTTTTTCGAAGTCATGGCCTTCGGACGCTAGATTGGATTGCCTTGCCTTTCCATGGCCAGTACTATGTTTGTTCTGGAGGTGTTTAGCGGAGTGAATGACATGGGTTTTTTCCTCGTCTACTTTTGGGCCTTCCCCCATCTTCAGTTGAATATTGAGGTTGGTGACGTTGACCTTCGGGCTGAAGATGATTAGATTTCGGTCCCCCCATTCTCAGCTCTTCAGCTGTCATGTGCTGCTCGGCCCTTTGGTAGAATTCTCCCAGGGTGTCTGGGGGATCCTTGGAGATTTCATAGAAAAGCTAAGAGTCCCTCCAAAGTCCCCTGATCATTGTGAGGATACGAATTTTGGGGCAGAAGTCCGGCACGCTTAAAGCCTTTTAGTTGAACCTTTTAACAAAGTCCCGAATAATCTCCCCATCTTTTTGGACGGGCAACTTCGCCATCAGCCTGCTCCTGATGAACTATTAAGTGAAGGCGATGGACAACTCCTGGAAACCCATTATGGTTATAGGGGCTAAGGAGTTGTACTAGGTAGTTGCTGGCCCTGAGAGGGTAACCTCAAAGCATTTGCAGAGGGTGGCATCATCAGCACCATGCAGAACCTGCCGCATCTGTACTTCGTGAGGTGGCATCATCAGGACCGTGCAGAGGGTCACTGCGCCCATTGTACGTCTCCAAGCATGGCACCTGGAAGTCACTTGGCATAGGTGCCGCCTCAACTATCGCTCGGATGAAGGGTGACTTTTCTCCGGTGAAGGTTTCCGACAACCTTGACCAGACAGGCTTCTGAGCCATCTACCTTTCCACTTTCTGTAACCTCTCTAGGATCTTCTCCATGAGGATGATGGTGCTGGGCTCTTCTCGCTAACTAGAGGCCTCTGACAATGGAGAATGATGCCTCATTTTTGGGGAATAACTTCGGTGTCGGGGGGATTATGATCTCTCTTCTGGCGATGACCTTCACAGGTGGGAAGTTTTGGCACCTTTTGACCCCGTTTCTCTAGTACGTCACCCATTGAGGACTCGCTGCTGAAGTCCCCACTCCTTGACCTCTGGTGAGTGGACTTCAGGCTTTTTTCCTGACGGGGAGTTGGTGAGGACGCCCTTCGGCCCGAATGTTGTCGAGACCACCTCTGATCCAACTGTTACGTCATTTTAGCCATAATAGAATGCTGAAAACCACATAGGAAGCTCATCATGATCAATAAAGGACATTCATCCTCGGTCAAGGAAGTACCTGCGGTGGGTTGTTCGGTCGCTGGTTGAGTCTCCGGCGCAGACGGGGACTTCGGGAGTCCCTTGTCCGTAGAACATCGAGTTAATGATGGCGACCTGGGGGTGAGTTCCCACAGACGGCACTGAATGATGCCTAGTGGCATCTTCGTTGTATGACATAGTGGCCTAAAGTAGGGACTCCTGGTGTGGAGGGTGTCTGAAGGAGAGACTTCCGGCGTGAGAGTGCCTGAAATGCTCAAAGGAACAAGGGTTAAGAGCTCCCCGAATTGTATTTCCGGGGAAGGAGGCTCCGACGCCCAAGTCAATATTTGGCAAGTAAGGAGCAGAGAGAGAGAAGAGTAAAGAGTGAAGAAACTTTTGTCTGTGTCCTTACCAAGGTTGTTCCCCAAGTATTTACAGGAGAGCATTAGGAGAAGTCCATTTTACATAGCCCGCTTAGATCATGACACGTGTTTGATCAGGTGTGCTCCGTATCTTCGGGGATGGGGGACCTCCAACTGGCCATAGGTTGTTCTGGCCAGGAGTCAGGGCCATGGGAGCTCTGTGTGTCAGGGGCGTGTGCGAGGTCTCTATGTCAGAGGCTCCTTAACCATTTTTGTCTTATCTCCATATGACCCCTTCTGGGAATGAGACCCCTTCAGAATAGGAGGCCCCCTCTAGCTAGATATCATCACCGAGGGCTGTCAGGATAAGTTCTTCAACGGAGCAGGGCACCTTCGGGAGAAGTTCTCCCAGGCAAAGGATGGTTAGTCTATTTTTCCTGAAGTTGGCCAGGTCATCTTACTATGGGTGGTAGCGCACTGTACTCCCGAGGTCAGTCCTGTTATTCTCCGAGGGTGATGGTGGATGACCGAGGTTAGGGGGTCAAGGATTGTAGACCCTCTTTTTCTAAGGCTGGCGCTTGTCTGATCCAAGGGTGATGCTCATCTTTACTGAGGGTGGTGCTTGTCAGAGCTTAGGAGTTTGAAGGGTAGAGTTTGAAGGGTAATAGGCCTTTGGCTATCAGGTTGGACCATTATACATATATTTGCATAAAGACGAAGAGGGCCACTTGGGTAATATAGTGAGCATTCTTCTAATGGCCTACAGAACATGCGTAGCTCCTGAGAAATAACACATTAAATATGATCACTATCTTTAAGCACTCAGAGTGGTAACATACCAAGACCTATGTGCTTGTTTGGTGATCTTATGTAAGTTGGGTACCTTGGCACATGTAATGCCTAAGTCATGTTATGGTGAAGGTTCTTGTGTTCTATATGTATGGATGTTTTAGGTAGTACTAGAATAGGTGGCCTATGGTAGGCTTACTAGACCTTATGTGTATGTAAGTTGAAAATCTTGGAGATGGATACATGCTTATGGTGTGTTTGTATGTTAGCTAATGGAATGAATGCTTGTTACTTGAGTATTGGTGCTTCCGGAAGTTTAATACCCTGGTATGTGTTTGAGAAATTTTGGACAGTTTGTGTACTAGGGTGGCTAATAACAGGGCTACCAAAACTTGTGTATGTCCAAGACATGTGCATGTAAACCTATATTTCAAAAACTAAAGGTGGCATTTTGGTTGTCGTGCATATAATCAATGAATGAATGATTCTTATGATGAATCTAGCATGACATCTAAGTACTTAGCTTGTTTCTGGGAGCACAAATCTTTTTGAGTGACTTACAAGCTAGGTGCTGTGTATGTGCATTGGGTATGTGTCTGCCCATGTGTCTTTGCATGCCTAGAGTGCACCCCAGTGCCCCTCCCCTATTTCCTAACTGCGCCAAAGGGGCTTAAGCCCTTATTTCTATTGTGCATTACATACTAGTGAAACCTGTTTCTAAACAAAATCTGATAGACATAATTGAATGTCTTAACCATTCTTTTGAGGTTCTAAACCTTTCAAATGGCCTAGTGGCTATCTTGGGCATGACATGTCAGGCCTACCTTCCCTTGAAGGTGAAATGACCTTTGGAAATTATGTACCTTGCAAAAGGCAGGAAATAAAAATGGTAAGAGGGAAAGCAAAACATGCCTACCACAGGAGTAACTTCACCAAAGGAAGAATAAAATTTTTGACAAAAAGAAGCCTTGGCCTGCCGAAGGCGTAGCTTCCTTAAAGAAAGAGTGAATGTTTAAAAATAACCCGGGATTGCAGAGAATCAAGCTTCAGTGGGAAGTTTTTGGATGTTATACTTGAACCGAAGATGCCACTTCATTGCTTCTAAATGGGGCATGTGATAGCCGAAGGGCTATCACCCGTTGGACCATCAGACAAGCGGACTCAACACCACCCTCGAAAGTAAACATGACCAACCTTGGAAATGGTTTTGACACCATTTTCTGAAGAATATGTAGCCAACCTTAGTGGAGTTTACACCAACTTTGGGTAACAACTTGACCAAACCTAGAAAAATAAGTTTATCACTGTCACTAGGAGAAATGTTTCTTGAACATCACTTATACCTTTGGTAGGCTTCACCAGCTACCTTCGGAAAGATACTCTATTTCTAGAGGGAAGATGAAAAATACACAGCTTTGAAGGACCACTAATGGGAACCTCACACATGCCCCTACCCTCTGATGATAACCACCTATGGACAGCTAGACATATCTATCCCAAAGGTATGGACCAAATTTGGGTGACTACATGTCCTAATCTACTCAACTCGTGTAAAATAGCCTTCTCCTCCAAGCCTTTTATAAATGCCTAGGAGGCTCCCAGGTAATAGACACGAGAGACACCCTCTTTTACTTCCTACTCTTAGTAACCTCTCCCTTATATACTAACTTGGGAATTGGAGATCCCTTCCCAGGAAAACACTTCAGGGAGCTCCCAACCCTTGTTCTTCAAGGATTGTAGATATCATCTAGATGAAGTTGTACCGGAGCCCAAACATGTCCTACATCAAGGATGTCTTAGAGCATTAGTAGGAAGGTAAGTTTTCAATTTGTTTCTAACCATCAAATGCTTGAGGTAACTGTGGAAGGAAGCAAGGTGCAAAGAACTCATCGAGATGTAAGCAGATTGATGGGTTTATTCATCTGCTAGCTATAAATTTTAGAGTTGAGCCAAAAGGATTGGAGTCATTGCTAGGGTTAGGCCTAATTACCGAAAGCCAATAAGAGGACTCAAGCAATAAGAAGGATTGCCATGGACTCGGGGGTAGTGGGCCACTTGAGCTCATCATCCCAAGGTTAAGTGGAGTCGAGGGCCACTAATTTGACTTAGGGAGGAAGAGAGACTTGACTTGTTACCCACTCCAGGGTAGTCCAATTATGGTGCCAAAATTGTGCATTTAGACTCCCAGGATAGGTAACGTTCTGTAGGCCATCAGAACACTACCCTTAATGTGCATATGCAAGTGGCCCTCTTGGGCACTATGTAAACAAATGCATATTGGTCCAATCATCACACACATATGCACATTTCATGCACACCATGGCATCAAAGAAGGAAAACATTACCACAAGTCTTAATCTTGGCTACCACACATTAGGCAATCTTGTAAGTTCTAGTGACCAGCCACTACACCTGTAACTTCCACTAACAAATTGTATCATTCATTCTAGCTATGTAACCCCCTATTTTTTTCCTCCATTATCAATTAGAGACTTAGATCTAACCAAGGAAGTTTTTTTTACATCAATAGCCCACCTATGGACTAAGTTATGGATTTTTTAAGTTGGTTACAAAATTTTGACCAAATGAAGAGTAAGGTAGCCAACTTTTTAATGTCATATCTTTGGCTACAAGGCTCCAAATTCATAAATTAAAAATTCAAATTCAACCTCTGGATGTTCTCTAGGTGTGGTCAAAATTTCATACCAAGATTCATTCTACACAGGGAGATATATAACTTTAAGTGCAGAGTCAAAATTCTGGTCACTTTATGACCATTTTGCCCATACAAAATTTCATAAGTGTGCAAACACTTCATTCACAAGGGAAAATCCCTCCAAGGCTACCCCATATATGTACATTACACATAGGAAATACATTCCCTTGCATTTAACAACTTTATGTCCCCAAAACAGGATTTACAAGTAAGCAGCCCATCATTCACACTTAGGCAGTTATGCACCACATCACTTACATAGCCAAAATACTACTTAAAAGTTCACATACTTCTCTCATTTTACATAGACTATATGTACATCCATACATGCACTATAAAAATGTCTTAAGTAAGCTAAATATACACCCTAGGTTACCGGAGTGGTTGAGACACAATGGACTCCAGAATAGGATGCTGGACAGCTGCTGCACAACACAATAAGTACCATCACTAAAAATACCAAATGTGCTCCTAAAATGAGGAAACATTCCAGATCAAAACTAGACATATTCAAGTTCATGTACCTGAAATTTTAGATCACAACTCAAACTACAAATGTCAGTTTGATTGTGATCTTTCTACTGGACTTGAAATGATAGAATTGAGGGGAGTAAGTTTCATTAAGAAAATTAGTAAGGGTAACACTTGGATTCCATAGGCAATGTGACCCTCATTAAAACCTGCATCCAAAGACACTAAAACACAAAAACCACAATGCATATATACAAGATATAGCAACCAAATGCAACAGCCATTCACAACCAACAAACACATGAAATGCAGCAGCAACAATAACCATAGATTAGTCCATAAAACACGCAATAAACATAAATAAATCACTATGCCAGCCCTCCTCAAGCTAATGCTTCATCTTAGGAGGATTTTAATAGTAGTTAGTACCCTCACTTTACTGCCATCATTGTGCACTTCACACTAGGTCACAAAACCTTCAATAAGTGCACTCCCCTCACTAAGCTTGGTTCATCAAGCTCATGGCTCTCTTCCAATCTTAGACCTAGATCCATGGTTGCTCGAAAATATAGAAAACAACCCATGGGAGCAAAAGAACCCTTACCAAAGTGGGTAGGCCAAAAATCAAGCTTGATCCTTGAAGCATCCAAGCAATAGCTCTAGTTTGCCTCCAATTGGTTCCCTTTGCCTTCAATTTCAATCAATTGCAAGTTTGAAGGTGTGGTGGCTATGGAGGAAGTGTGGTTGTGTTCTTAGGATGGATGAGGACGAAAATGGGAGAGACATACCTTATTTGGCCACTTAAATGGCCTTAAATGAGGTCAAGGGTACAAAACACACTTAACCAAGCTTAAGCATGCTTTATGTCATTTTCCTTCTCACTAATTACGGTTTATTTGTCTTAAACTCATTGGTACAGATGTGCCCAAAATTTATTTCTATGTATCAAGTCTTTGCTCCCCCCCATGGTGGGATAACTCCACAATTCCACCCTTAGACTTAAATCAAAAGCTTGAACACCTTAAGGTTTCCACTAGGACATTTAGGTCCTTAATGCCTTTAGTGTTTCCTTTGTCCAAACTTGTCTTCCATGAGCAATTTGGTCCTCCAATAGTACTTTCATACCATTTATATCCTTTCCATAACTCTTCAAGTCTTTTTCTTGAGAGTTTTGTACTTGAGTACCTGAATTTCCAAAACCTTACAAAAAAGTCCATAGGTTGCATGACAAACAAGCAATCCTTAAGGCTTTTGAACACTTTTAAGGAGGTCTTGGTCATGCCTTTTACCCACCATACTTCAATCACTATGGTGAGAATTACACAATATAGTGGTTTTTAGCCATTATGACACACTTGTAATTCTCCCATTTTTGTGTGGTGGTAACATGACTAGTAAAACTAGCTGAGTAGTTAAAGGACTAAGTCCTAAGTCAAACTGAGGACACTGCACTGATCATTTGACACTATATGTTAGTGCCAGCAAGCTAATGGAGAATTAAATTATCAGGTTAGGAATCACCAAGTGGTCCCAGCAAGAGAATGTTTTACCTCAACCCTACAGGGTAGTGTTTAAGGAGCATCATTGACGGAGAGTTCACTGCGACCAGTAAACAGCTGACTCATAAGTAACCACAACATAAATTAATCTCCCACCTAGTTAAAGTCACACTCAATAATCAAAGTGCTAGGTCTAGTATAGGTAAAGTTGTGCCCAAGCATCTATTTTGTTACTCTGATAGTTGTCACGTTTACTAGAGTAGAGAAAAGTCAATGGTTGGAAGCATAGTTGGTGACGATATTGGTTGAGCTAGTTAAGCCTAGAGTTAGAGCATTTCACAAAGTGGAGGGCTTGGGAATTGCAAGATTGGTTAAAGGCTAACAGGTGTGCTAAGCAAAATTATTGTGCATGAGCGACCCAAGAGATTTCTTATGGCTAACCGCCTTCTGATAGTTAATTAAAGTGGTGGGGAAATTGGTTCTTCCACCAAGTTGGTGGGTTGATTTGGCAAAATACATGAGTACATAATTTTGATGCAAGGACGATACAGTGTAGTCATAGTCTAGTAGTTAAGTATGAAAGGTGGAGATGGTTCTTTGTAACCATAGTTAAGTGAGTAACGGTTATAGTTAGGGCGCTTGAGATCATGGGAAGCCGAAAGGCTTAAAAGGTGGTCAAGGAGTCGAGTAACGCTGGAGGCATGTCAGAGCCTAATAAATAGGGCTAAGGTGTCTAATCAACTACCAAGCCAAGGAGACATAGGTTGGCCTAGGATTGGGTAGTACATTGTAACTTGGCTAAAGACCACATGGGTGCTTTAGGCATAGAGTGAGTATTATTGGCTGAGAAGCAGGTACACTAAGGACACACCCGAGAAGCTAATCTTGCATGTGTAACATGTATGGCTCCAAGTGTAGGGAAGTAAAAAGACTAATTGCGTAGGCTTCGGGTACCTAGGATACTTCGAGTGGAGCAATTGAAGCATCGAGACCTTTGACTTGGGTAGCCTTTCAGTAGCTAAATCACTAAGTGTTGGGTTGCCTGAGCTGAGTGGTCACGGATAAGGCCCAAGGTTTTTTAGCTTCTTGGAGGTCTTGGCAGTCATGCTAAAGAGGTTTTCTCTTGTAGGCATGCGAGTGTAATAGACTTCAAAGTAGCGAAAGTAGAAGGATCATGATGCCCAAGTGATGCATTGGTACCCTACCTAGTGCAACAATATGCTTGATGCATAAGGGCCGTTCAAGGGGAACATTTGAAGACTCGTACTCTAGGTTGGGTAGGGACTTGCAACTCTCGGTAGTTCACTAATTCAAAAGAGACCTAGAGTATAGTGGAGCTTAGAGTGGAGTATGCCTGAGGGCCCTTTCAGTGTATGTGGTGACGCCATAGTACACTAGTGACACACTTAGTCTAGTGTTTGTTAGGAGTTATCGGGTACCAAACCTAGGGTAAGGAATTAACTATATAAAAGTTAGTAGACAAGTTTCATACTTCTTAAGCTGGCTTGCACTAAGGGGTTTGGTGCAGGAGCATGGATGCTAAACCTAGAGTGGAATTTTTCTAGTGCGAGTGTTAACGGAAAAGTTTAACTTGTTAAGTTAGGTTACATAGTGGGTTCTAGCGCAGAGAAGTGAGTGAAGAAGGTTTGTTGGTACTGAGCTATTAGTAAGATCTTACTGGTGTAAGGGTAGTGGACAGGCATCTAAGAGCTTGTAAAGCTATCTTACATTAGAGGACTCGGCATAGAGTTTGGTGTAGGGGATTCAAGATCACAGGATTTGTTGGGACAGCTTAGAGTAGTCAGATGTCATTTAGTAGTATTATCTTTTGAAGGTAGGGAGAATCCATACCATGGTTTTTGAGAATAAAAATTTGCATTAAAGTGTTTGAACCAAGGAGAACAATGAATAGTAATATGACTATAATTGGGAGTGAGCATAAAGAATGGCACTAGGAATAGTACCTATACAAGACAGGACCCGACTTAAGTGCCCTCAGGCGATTAGCTAAAAGGGTCAGGTAGTTCTGCACCAAGTGGGTTGTTGTGGCTAACAACCATTGGTAAGTTTTATTGGGATATGTTGGCACCATATCCTAGGATATAGTCTTAAGGTGGGGAGATTGAATTTGTAGGACCAAATTCTCCAAGGTGAGGAGAATGTTACGGCTCTACTAACGGAAAGGTTGATTGAGGAAGGTACAGTATTTAAAACATAGTTTGGAACTTTATTTCAAGTTCACATAGCAAGAATATGTTGGGAAAAATTTGCTAAGTTCCGATGATTTTTAGGCACCAAATATGTTTTAGTGGTAAAATGGTAATTTTACATCTTGAAGAGTCGGGCCAGGTCCTCAGAGTTAAAAATAAGTTTTTTGAAACCTAACCTTTTCTTTAAACCCAAACTTAGCTTAAATAAACAATATTTGACCAAGGTTTTATTATAGTTACTATTTAAGGAAGGGGGCTTTTTGTAACATTTTATAAAGTTTGGTGGCTTAGTGGTTGAAAGGTTATAAAACTTGGTAAGGTGATGGGAGGTTGCCATTTTTGCTTACCTCTTCCTCCTTTCCTGAGTTCAATCTTGCCTCCACCATTTCTCCATGAATTCAAGCTCAAATTCAAGTGCTTTTGATGAAATTTGAAGCCACCAAGGGTATTTATGCATTGGCAGGCTTGTTTCAAGAAGATTTTGCATTTTTAAAGCTTGGAATCAAATTTCCAATAGGTTCCCTATTTTTGAACCTGAGGTAACTTGTGTTTCCATGGTGATCTCTTGTTTCTTTGATGATTTGAAACTTGGGTTTTTGTTAGAAGTTGGTAATTTGGTGTGTTGTGCTTTGGTTTGCTTGGAACTTAGGTAGAACTTTATGGTTTCTTGTTCTTGGTGTTGAGATGATTGGTTCTTGTTCGTGACTAGAAATCAAGGTCAAGGATTTATGATTCATGCATAATTGATGCTATTCATTGCTTGCTTGCTTGTTAAATTCAAGTACTTAGATGAATGACATTAGTTGGTGGATGGTGACGAACATGGTGTACTAATGATGTTCTAATGATTTGTGTTGTGTTTATGGACACCATAGGATTGGTTTAGATAATGCATTTTGGTATAGTGCTTGTGTACTTGAAGGTTTGAAGCATTTCCAGGTGTCCATAGGGCCATTGGAAGACCCCAAAGTACCTATGGCATGAAATCTTGAATTTTTGGGCACAAAATAGTGAGGATAACATCGGTAAGAGTTGGCAATGCATCACCAACCTTTTCATGATAATTCCAGGGGGCTTTGTACAGTGGCGACACATCTTCGTTCATTGGTGACACATCACCAACAACTTTGACACACGGTAGTGTTTTCTTCATAACTTTTCACTTAGGCGTCCGATTGATGTGATTGTAGATTCCACATGAAGCAAAGAGAGAGCACTAGTATCTCCATTGATCATCAAGCCTAGAATTGTATGGTTTTAGGAGCCAAACAAGCACAATGGACTATAATAGAAACCCTCCAGGATCCAAGTGAAACAGGGTAAACCAGGTGCTCAGAATTTTTCATACCTAATTCGGTTGAGATCTTTCATCCAACTATTGAGTGGAATCACAAAACCTAAATAGTTAACATGTTCAAGCTCTCTACGGTATCTGATGGCCTGCAGCATCTTCATTTTGTGACATGGTGAGACCGGGAGGGACTTCCAGTGAGGGAGAACGTCTGAAGTGGAGATTTCCCAAGAGAATCTGCCTAAAACACTTAGGAAATAGGGGTTAGGAGGTCCACGGAGTCTTTTTTTCAAGGAGGAGCCTCCGACGCCCAAGTCAATGTTTTGGAGGTGGAGAGAAAATATTGGGGGCCAAGGGTTCTTGCCTGTTTTACATTTTTTTGGGAGAGGAGATCCCCCTCACTAAGGCCATTTCCTTAGTATATAAAGGAGGGCGTTGTCCGTTCAGATTACAACACGTGTTTGGTAGGATGTAATCTGTACTTTTGGGTGTGGGGGCCTCTAGCCGCCTGTAGTCTTCTCAGGCCATGGGCTAGGGCAGGAATAGCCCTACATGACAAGACGTAGGCGGCGTCGACATGTCATAGTGCATATGAGGGCGGCGTGTAGCATGTGAAGGCGACATGTCAGAGACTCCTTAATTGCTTCTGCGGTACTCTCGAGGTCTCTTCGGTTAAGGTCACCCTTCAGAATAAGGACCCTTCTCCTGAAGTCGTCTCAGTAGTTCGGGGGTTTCCTTAGAAATGAAGCTCCTCATTCGGGGGGATTTTCTTACGTCGAAGGTGGCTGGTCCCTCTCCCCCGAAGGTGGCTTGGCCGCTTCTCAGAGGGAGGCGACGCACTATTTTCTCGAGGTCGGTACTGTCATTCCTAGGGGTGCTGGTGGGCCACCGAGGTCGTATGCCTAAGGTGTCAGACTCCCTCTTTCCCAGGTTGGCAGTGGTACTCCTTACGAGTGGCGCTCGATTTCCCGAGTATGGTACCTGGGCGCAGTTCACAGGTTTAAGGGGCGATAGCACTTCGGCTATTAGTATCCATACAAGCCTCTTGGGATCACCAAGCCTCCACCACGTCCCAGCAGATTTGTTTCTCATGCACTTGCAGCGCGAGCTTGCGTCCTCCAAAGAATGGCAAAAAAAGAGTGTGGCTGGAACCTTTTTGGGAGGCTACGGCAAAAGCTATGAATTTCTCACTATATGATGTATTTATAGTGAGACTCAACTTCCAATCCTAATGGGTTTCAAAGCCCTAATCCAATTAGGTTTAATTTTGGGCTTAATAATGGCTCAACTTTTGGTCCAATTATTAATACGAAATTATCATGAAACCATAACCCAAATAAATTAGCCCATGCATTCAAGTAATCCACATAGGCTTTATGTGTGCGACCCAATATGCTCTTACCATGTTGGCAGTGATCATAAATCACATTTATGATCATAATCAATGAGTAGTGTTTAGCAACACATCATTGCCTCCTAAGTGACAAGATTGTTGGTGATTCGACTAAACCTTTACGATCATTATCCGTATATGTCCAAGATATCAAGACTAAGCATGAGACATGGAATGTGTCACTCTCGTATAGCCCAATCTTTAGTTTCTTGATTACCGAGTAGACTAACATAATCTGATGGCATTGAGGCATTGATATCGTATATCAACTCATCTGAGCATGGCCATGCATTTTCTTAGCCTTACTCTCTCAAGGGGCCCGAAGATATCACTCCCATTACATAAGAGGGACAAACCTGTCTTGATCATACAAAACCCTCCGTATGATATGTGACCTACCCAATGACCTCTTTCAAGTTCATTCAGTTATGAGCAACAAAGGGAAGTATCAAAGTATATGATTGACATGTGGGGAACCTTGATCACTATGAGAATCACTTATGACACTCATATAATGATCCATTTAGCATTCTCATGGTGGGTCGGTCCAGTACACAAGTTTTCCAACTTGTTCCCATATGTAGACTACGTATCTCATATTAGTCTCCACATATGCTAGCCATTATGTATTATTGTAACCCACTCTACAATAATACTAGACCAAGGACGTTTAGGAATACTATTATTCTAGGGTCATAATTATGTTTGGTTACATTTTTCAGAAACAGAATTACAAACATAGTTATTGGATTAATGCCTCAATAAAATATCATGCGTCAATGTCAAAAATACAATCATCTCATCATTGGCTTTGGGCGTAACACTAACAATCTCCCATTTGCACTAAAGCCAATCATCTATGCATCTAATACTGATTGACCTAGAATGGATATCATGCTTCTGCTGCATAAGCGGTTTTGACAGTAGATCAACAATGTTGCTATCTATCGAACTCCTACATATCATCACATCACCCCTCTCGATGATCTCCCTGATGAGATGATAGTGTTGAAGTATGTGTTTGGGTCACTAGTGAGATCAAGGTTCCTTAGCCAATGCGATTGCTCCATTGTTGTTAAAATAGAGCTCTACCAAGTTGGCAATGCTTGGAACCACTTCAAGTTCTGCAATGCACTTCTTGAACCAAACTGCTTCCTTCGTAGCATCAGAGGCGATAATATACTCAGATTTTGTTGTAGAGTTGGCTATTATCTCTTACTTTGAACTCTTCCAACTCACAGCATCACCACCAATACAAAACACTTAAGTAGATTGTGATCTAAAGTCATCCTTATCGAATTGGAAGCTAACATCGATTGAACCCCTTACAACGAGCTCATCTTCACCCCCAAAGACCAAGAATACATCCTTAGTCCTTTGTAAGTACTTAAGGATGTTCTTAGTAGCTGTTCAGTGAAACTCATTGAGGTTTCATTAGTACCTACTCGTCATGCTCAAGGCATACGAGATATCAGGATGAGTACATATCATGGTATGCATGATAGATCCAATTGCTAAGGTATATGGAATCTTAATTATGCGCTCTCTCTCTTCAGATGTAGTTGGTCACTGAGATCTAGAAAGAGTTATACCATGTGACATGGCCAAGAATCCTTTCTTGGAATCTTGCATGCTAAACCTCTTTAGCACCTTGTCAATGTATGTACTTTGACTTAGGCCGACCAATTTTCTAGATCTATCTCCATAGATCCTAATGCCCAACACATAAACTACTTCACCCAAGTCCTTCATAGTGAAACATTTCCCCAGCCAGGACATCACAGACTATAGCTCGGGAACGTCATTCCCGATGAGTAGTATGTCACCTGCAAACAACACCAAGAAGATAATAGTGCTCCCACCAACCTTCTTGTGGATGCAAGATTCATCTTCATGTTGGATGAAACCAAACTCTTTTGTTGCTTCTTCAAAATGAAGATTCCAACTCTGAGACACTTGGTTCAGTCCATAAATGGCCTTTGTAACTTGCACACTTTAGTGGCATTTTCAAGAGTGACAAAACCCTCAAGCTGTGTCATGTACACATCCTTAAGTACCTTTCCATTTAGGAACACAGTTTTGACATCCATTTTCGATATCTCATAATCATGGTGTGCAGTAATAACCAATAAGATTTGGATGGATGTAAACATGGCAACTGGTGAAAAAGTCCTATCATAGTCAATACCATGAATTTGCTTCAAACCTTTTACAACCAATTGTCCCTTAAAGGTAATCACATTACCATCCATGTTAGTTTTCTTCTTGAAATCTTAGTTTTCTTCTTGAAAACCCATTTGCACCCTATAGGTTTTACCCTTTTAGGTGGATTAATCGAAGTCCATAGTTGGTTTTCATACATGGATTGCCTCTAGGACTTCATGGCCACTAGCCACTTTTCAGAGTCAGGTCCTGACATAGCTTGTTGATAGGTTGTGGGCTCATCCTGATCCATGAGCATCACATTGCTAATGTGAGTCATGAGAAATCCATAACTCTCGACCTCATGCTGAATCCTACTAGACCTACGTGGGCTCTATGCTACAGGAACAGACTCTTAAACCACAACATCTTCTGGTGTTTGTTCAAGTTCCATTTCAGGTTCGATGTCCCCTTGTTGTTCTTGAATTTCTTCAAGTTTTACTTTCCTACCATTAGTACCTTTAGGGATAAACTTTTTTTCTAGAAAGACACCAATTTGAGCAACAAGCACTTTTTGCTCATAAGGATGGTAGAAATAGTAACCCTTTGTTTATTTGGGGTACCTAATAAAGAGGCATTTATGAGATTTTGTCCATAGCTTGTTAGAGGATTGATGTTTCACATAAGCATCACAACCCCAAATCTTCATAAAAGATAGACTGGGATGCCTCCCACTCCATATCTCATATGGTGTCTTTTGAACTAATTTAGATGGAACTCGGTTTAGTGTAAAAGTGGCTGTCTCTAGAGCATGTCCCCAAAAGGAGTTTGGAAGGTTAGCTTGACTTATCATAGATCGAACCATATCTAATAGAGTTTGATTTCTTATTTCAGATACTCCATTCCATTGAGGTGTACCAGGTGGAGTGAGTTGTGATATACCACACTCTTTTACATAGTCAAGGAATTCTCGAACCAAGTATTCTCCACCTCGATCTGATCAAAGTACTTTGATACTCTTCCTTAGTTTATTCTCTACTTCGTTCTTGAATTCTTTGAACTTTTCAAAGGATTCTGAATTGTGTATCATGAGATACAGATAACTATATCTACTGAAGTCATCAATAAAGTAATAAAGTATTAGGAACCTCCTCTAGCATGTGCAGACAAAAGGCCACATACATCACTATTTATGAGTCCTAACTAGTCATTAGCCCTTTCACTTTGCCTAGTGAAAGGGATTTTGGTCATCTTGCCCAAGAAACATGACTCACATGTCTCAAATTATTCAAAATCAAATAAGTCCAAGAATCTATCCTTAGGAGGTTTGATATGCGGGTCTCATTTATATGGCCCCAATGATAGTGCCATAGATAGGTTGGGTTTGAATCATTCAATTTGACCTTCCTGGTATTCACATTATAGACTGAATTTTTGAGTTCTAGAACATACAAGCCATTGCTATGTAGGGCACTACCATAAAAAATTTCATTCAAATAAATAGAACAACATTTGTCCTTTATTATAAATCAAAAAAACCTTTCTTATCCAAACAAGAAATAGAAATCAAATTTTTACTAATAGTAGGCACAAAGTAGCAGTTGTCTAATTCTAAAACTAATCCACTAGGCAAAGTGAGAACATAAGCCCCATGGCTAAGGTAGCAACCTCTGCTTTATTTTCAGCATGTAGGTTTACTTCAGCTTGGGTCAATCTTCTACTCCTACCTAGATCTTGCACATTTGCACAAATGTGAGATCCATAAGTAGTATCTAATACCCAAGATGAAGAAGTAGAAAAGATAGCCTTTATAACAAAAATACTTGAAGTGGAAGTCGTACTCCCTTCTCCTTAGCAAGTTCTTCGAGATAGAGCTTATAGTTGCACTTCTAGTGTTCAGGTTGCTTACAATGGAAACACTCCCCTTCCTTAGCCACACCACCAGATGGTTTTAGTGCAGCTGTAGAAAATTAGCATTGGGCTTTCCTTTAGCTTTATCCTTCTCCTTGTTGGCTTTTCCCTTTCTTTTGCCCTTTTGTACCATCATAATGGGCTTAACCTTCTTAAGGTTTTGCTTAGCAGTTCTCAACATGTTGAGCAATTTAAGGAGGGACTTGTCAAGATCGTTCATGTTATACTTCATGATGAACTGACTATAGCTTTCCAGCAACGATTGCAGGACTAGATCAACAGCCAACACTTTCTGAAGAACAAATCCCAAACTCTCAAGATTCTCAATGTACACAATCATCTTGAGCACATGAGGACTCACGGGACTTCCCTTAGACATTTTGCACTAAAACAATGGCTTATAGGTCTCAAACATCTCATGCCTAACTTGTACTTAGAAGAGCATTTTGAGATGTTCGATCATATCGAACTAGTCCAATCTCATTTCATGAACTTAAGCCTAACCCTGTGTCTCTAAGTCCCCAATCCTATTGGGGTAACTTAGCTAAGTCAACCCCAAAGTTAGCAATTTGGATATCAGTATTATCCCATCGTGCCTTACCAAGATGAACATAGGTGCTTTGCTTTGGCAAACCCACCCAATGTTGATCAAAGTCTTGACGAGTGCCAACATTTGGAAGGTATCACATTTAATGACTTAATATTTTGTTTGAAGGATTTTTCATTTTGATCTCACCAATTATTATCTCCGGTTGTCTTATACATGCATTACATACAAATATAAAACATGCATCTCATGCTAACAATAAAGTAAACATGACATAGTTATAGCCCAAACAATGTGATATTCTCAAGCCAATGAGAATATCATAAAAGCGTAAGAAAAGAAAAGGGTCTTCACAAGCTTCTTCTCTTCTTTACTTGGTTGTACTTTTGTTGTCACCTCCTTGGACACACCACCTTGGATGATCCCATAATGTACAATTATATCAATGATAGAAACCTTGAGTTACATTTGGGGGGAGTAAGGTGAAAAGAGAATGTATAATGAGAATAACAAGACTAAGGCATGACTTGTAGGCCGTATTTATAAGTACAACCAACAATGGCTATAACCATGCACCATGCTTCAACCACCAATTAGCATATCATGTCAAATCTTACTTAACAAAAATGCATGCCAATTAATGCGTGTTGAATAACCAAGTTTTATTAATGTGGTGCTTCGCATACTACGGTCCCGTGAGCTGAACACACAATATATTAGGTGATTCGACATTTAATCCTGATTTAAGGTTTCACTAGCAGCTCTAATACCATTGTAGGGTTTTGGGAGCCAAATAAGCATAGCGGAATGTAATTGAAACCCTTTAGGATCCAAGTGAAACGGGGTAAACCGGGTGTTCAAAATTTTTCATACCTAATTCAGTTGAGATCTTTCACCCAACTATTGAGTCGAATCACAAAACCTGAATAGTTGACGTGTTAAAGCTCTCTATGGTATCCACATAAGCCTCTTGGGATCATCACATCCTGGCAGATGCGTTTCTCTTGCGCCTATAGTGCTAGCTTACATCCTCCAATGCATGGCAAGAGAAGAGTGCAGCTAGAACCTTTTTTGGAGGCTAGGGCAAAAGCTATGAATTTTTCACCATATGATCTAGTTATAGTAAGACTCAACTTGCAAGCCTAATAGGTTTTAAAGCCCTAATCCAATCAGGTTTAATTTGAAGCTTAATAATGGCTCAACTTTTGGGCTAATTATTAATTTAAAATTATCATGAACCCATAACCAAAATAAATTAGCCCATGCACTCAAATAATCAAAATCGGCTTTATGTGCGTGACTCAATAGGCTTTTACCACATTAGCAAAGATCATAAATCACATTTATGATCATAAGCAACGAGCAGTGTCTAGCAACACATCATTGCTACCCAAGTGACAAGATTGTCCGTGATTCGACTAAACCTGTATGATCATTATCTGTATATGCCATTATCCCTTTGTCAAGCTATCAAGACTAAGCACGAGACATGGAATGCGTCACTCTCGTATAGCCCAATCTTTGGTTTCTTGATTACCAAGTAGACTAACTTAAACTGATGACATTGATATCGTATATCAACTCATTCGAGTATGGCCATGCATTTTCTAGGTGTCACTCTATCAAGGGGCCTAAAGAGATCACTCCCATTACATAGGAGGGACAAATCCCATCTTGATCATACAAAAGCCTCTACATGATATGTGATTTACGCAATGACCTCCTTCAAGTTCACTCAATTACGTGCAACAAAAGGAAGTATCAAAGTATGTGTCTCACATGTAGGGAACCTTAATGACCTTAGGTCAAAGGACTACATATATGATGATCACTATGAGAATCACTTATGACACTCATATAACAATCCATGCAGCATTCTTATGGTGGGTCGGTCTACTACACAAGTTCTCCAACTTGTACCCATATGTAGACTATGTATGTCATATTAGTCTCTACATATCTAGTCGTTATGTATTATTGTAACCCACTCCACAATAATACTAGACCACGGACATTTAAGAATACTATTGTTCTAGGGTCATAATTATGTTAGATTATCTTACACAAAAATAGAATTGTAAACATAATTACTAGATTAATGCCTCAACAAAATATCATGCCTCAATGTCCAAAATACAATCATCTCATATTGGCTTTTAGGCACAACACTAACAGAATTGGCCAAGTTTAAAGGCATTTTATTTCAAAGTGAAGGCATGTTTGGCCACAATAGAGCACCATTAGTTGGGTGCAAGGTTTAGCAACATCGAAAGCCTAGTTAGGGCTTCATATTTGAGGCTTTGATGTAGGAACCTTAGTACACCCAAGTAGGTTTGAAAGAACCTTGTAAAAAAGTGCAAGCATGGTCATTGCCACTTCATCAGTGTGAACCAAGTAATGGTGGATAGGGGAGCGCCATAAATGAAGGTTAGTGCACTTGTTGCCTAGCCAACTTATGACTTGAGGCACAAGTGAAAGCTTAGTGCATCCTTGCTAGGTTAAATGATGAGGCTTAGTACCTTGGTGGTCTAGGTGAGTTTATTACCTCAAGACACCAAGTGGGAGCCTAGTGCACCTATTTGGGTGAAGGCTTAATACACAGTTGACCTAGGCAGAGGCCTAGTACACCTAGTTCATTTTTTACAATACAAGTAAGGGGCATCCACCTTATTCACCTACACAATAACCAATTGAAGGTTAAGTTACTACACCAGTAGCTAAGGCTTACTAGTAGCTAGTTAGTGGCCAGAACATGCTAGGCACAAAGTGACACCCATAGGAGGACTACGATAAGGAGGAGTCCTAACGGACTCAGGTATATGCGGATATATTAGGTGCTCCAACTGTAAGCACATGTACTAGATTTCATATATTTTTATATATATGCGTTGCCAATATTTTTCTTGCAAGTTGAAGGATCCCTTATTGAGAATTTTTTATTCTTACTCCCTTATCTTTTGTTCTGCAGTTTTGTGTCTCCTTGAACTAGCAACCATTAATGGTTGTTAAGCTAGGCTCACGAGTAGGTATATCATTTATTTGAATCTTTATGATTCTAGTTTTCGGTTCACTTGTTGGTTAAGCAATGGTACTAACTATAGTCATCTTTCTGGCCAACAGAGGCTAGTGCAGCATAAGGGAGGGCTATGGAGCTTGCCCCCGGGAGTTGCTCTAAGGTGGAAGCTTAGTTATAGATCTCAGCAACTATTAGGACCACCCCTCAGTGATTGGCTTAGGCCAAGAATAAATAGAGAACACCCATTAAAAATGAAGGACTTGATTGAAAAATATGAAAGAGGGTGTATGTGCAAAACCAGGAAAGTTTAGGTTTAAATTGCACATGAAATATTAAGATTATGAAGTCTTGGAATGAAATAAAGTTTGAGGACTAAAATGTGCACTTGAACTAGTGCTACAAGTGAAACTATGAAGCTTAAACTAGCAAAATCAGCCATGCAAATAAGAATGAGGGCTAGTGGAGAATTAAGCCAACTTTTGACAGCTTTTGGACACTTGGTAATGGCCGGCCAAGCCTTTTCCACTACCATGAGTTAAGCCCATGCTCATTTGTTTAATGTAATGCTCCACTAACTAGTTGTATAAGCCGAAATATGCATGGGAGTTGGCCATTTTTGGTCATTTGTGCTCATTCTTGGCTTTGAAAGGCCAAAAACTTTCAGTGAGTTCATGAGTGTTCTTAACTTGTTCTTGAGCATTTCATGAGTGTTCTTGGTGAGCTTGGCTAAAATCTTTGAGCAAACTTGGAGTTCTTGGTGAGTTATTGCAGAAATCCTTGCCATATTATTGATGAAGTTGAAGCTTGGAAGAGAAATCAAGCTTGGTCTTGAACATTCAACAACAATCGAAAACTCAAGCTTGGATTAAGGAGGTAAGGTCCATGTTTACTTGTTTTCTTGGTAATATTCCATGAACAAGTGATTAATGATGGCTAAATGGTGAAGCTTCGATTGTGAGTTTGAAGAGTAAGCATGCAAAGGATTCTTTCGGCCATGGTGACCTTACTCCTTGGAAATTAAGTCAAGCCTTGAAGATTCAAGGCATAACAGAATACTCAAGCTAGCAAATATTGAGGTAGGGTTTCACAGTTTACTTTGATTCTTGGTTATATTCCATGATCAAGTAAATAAAGTAACTAAGTTATGGTTAAAATTTTCTATGTGATCTTAGTTGCTTGAAGGGCATATTGAGAAGCTTTCGGGCTTGTGTTATTTGGATAGCTAGTCAAGGTAATGGCATGTGTTAGAATTCTTAGTGAAGGAGGCCAACTTACTAGTGAATTCGGAGCTCTAGTGGAATGGGAGTGAAGTTGTGAAGATGGAAGTGCAAAAAGTGCACATGGACACATGCTAGTGAATAGGGCTGAATGTATCTTGTGGTGTGTGTGTGTGTGTGTTTTGTGTGCTTGGTTGTCTGTTTGTGCATGCTAACCCATATATTGTTGGTATATGATGATTATATGTCTCGGCCTCTTTGTGTTTTCCTTGTTTTCATGTCTTTCTTGCAGGATAAGTAAACTTGTGGAGGTTAAGTCATGGACTTAACTAAAGAGACTCATTTATGAGTCAGATTGATTAGTGAACCCTACTAAGTATTAGTACTCATGCCCATATTATTTGTGTTTCAGGCAAAGATATAGAGCTTGAGTAAGTTTGTGCTTGAGTGGATTGCTTGTGTACTAGTTGTACATTGTGCTCAAGGTATGTGCCAACTTGTACTTGGCTTGAAATTGTATGCTACAAGTCTTATAGTTTTCAGCCAACACTTATGTCTAAGTTTCGCAGGCTTGTCTAGTAGTGGGACTTGTTCTAGGTGTTGGATGCTTGTCTAGAAGGGATGATGGATGTGTGGACCTTGGCGTGGTTGTTGGAGAGCATTTTTGGGACCATAGACTTGGTCATGGACTTGTACTTCATTATGTGCACTTAGATACTTTTCGGGTAGTTATGGTACCTTGGCATGTAAAGACTTAAACTTGGATAATTTTGGACTTATAGCAGCCTTGGTATGTTTTTCCAAGTAGGTAATGCTTGTTGCTGCCCATTATGGATATGTTAGACTCAGATGACTTTTAATGCATATGTTTTGGATGGTTGATATATGGCAAGTATGCTTGGATTTTATGCAGGTAAAATGCATGGATGGATGTAAGTCCTATGTGTACTAAACTTGGCCAAATTGACATATGCATAAGAACTTGATTTTCAAAGCTATAAGATTTGGGCTTCTTGGTTGATATCCATAAATGGTAGCACACTTGATGAGCACAAATCTTGGACACTCAGAGAATTGCATATATGCCTTGCTTGTGTTACAAGTTATCTTTTATAGCCTTGCCTTGTGATGCAAGTAAGTTGGGTTGGGCTTTACTTAAGTTGCAAGTAATTACACACAACCTTAAAAACTAGCCTCTTAGGCCATCTCCTAGGCCCATAAACTTAAGAAAATAAGACTTAAAGCCCAATACAGAAAGTTGGCATAAAATGGACCTATGAACAATACTAAGAACACTTAAGTATTGAATAACTTTCTGGGTACTTTGGTGAGTGGCACTGAGTGTGCATGGGCTGGGGCCTGTGTGAGGTGTGACAGTAACATTGTTCGATGTATAGTTCTCATACACTAGTTTGCCTCCAATTTTCATGTATGAGTAGTCTACTCTAAAGTCGATATTAGTTGTGAGCATAGTCTACTTTTGTTTGGATGCTTGTACATGATTGACAATGTGTAGTTAATTCCATAGCTTTTTTGTTTGCTTTGACTACTTTAAAACTTGGATTTTAGTGAAAAGCTTGAGAAATGTTTTATCTTTTTCTTACTCATGCATGATTGACTAGTGGGATTAATAACTCAAAGCATTAGGGTTTTAACTAATGTGTACGTAATCAATTAGGCAGTTGTGACTAGTATGGGACAAGTTCCTATAGGCCTCCTAGGTAGGCCTATAAGGGGCGATGTTATGGCCAAACTTGCTTAATTACTAGAGCTTTATGTTAAATTGAGCCTAATTAAAGTGATCACTTACAAAATTGCAAGAAAAGACATGCTTGCAATCTTAAGCTTAACCGTGTGTGTGATGTGTGTGTTTGCTTACTTCTTTGACTGTTTGTGTCTGCTAACCTTTGAATTATGTATATAAGTATCTTCTATTCTGCTGTATCTTGTCTATTTTTTGTTTTCTTTGTCTTTGGTTGTTGGTTAAAAGTAGAAATTGGAGTTTATATGAATAAGATTGTTTAGAACACTGTGTAGGCTCTAGGTTTTGAATTAAATTGTTACTGAGTACCTATGTGGTCATTGCCCTTTTCTACCCATTTTAGGTAAAAAGGTGGAAAATTAGATACTTGGAAACCTATTGGAAAGGTACATCTAGAAGAAGGTAATGGCTTAGATTTGTGGCTTAAGAAAGATGGATTGAAAATCCATATTGTGAACAAATGGTTGTAACTTGATGTGTAGGCTACGATGGTTGCTGTCTGTTTAGCTGCATTTGCATTTGGTTTGGCTATAGACTAAAAGGGTTATAAGACATCTCTAGCCAATGTGTCTTGTAAAAGTGGAGGTTAAAGTAGCCATGGGAGTTGAAACTGTTTAAAGCCAATATGTGTGCATGTATGTTGTTGTAATGGTTTAACTTTAGTGTTTATAACTTTTGGCCTTGTAAGACCTAGGATGCCCAATTATTTTCTATAAATGTATGTCAATATGGCCACCAAGAGTAGTTCATGGCAAGTGCCTTGTATGTATATAATGGGCTAAGCAAGCCTCCCAAGGCACAAGCTGTAATGGAATGCATGCATGTCTTATGTTTGAAGACCTTAGAATGCATGATTGTATGAATGTATACATGATGGTGTTTATGTATAATAAGCTACAAGCAATCTTTCCATGTACACAGGCCCACATGCACGAGTCCACCTACACATACGCATATGCACCTAATAGGTAACAAGGCAAGCTAAGCCAAGTGCACTCATTAAAGTGACACATTAAACTATTAACTTAATGTGTTAAACCTATAACTTAACCTATTCAAATAAAGACTTAATAGGTTAGTGAGTCACTTTCACCTAAGCCCTACCTAAGTGTGAACTAAAATTCATGGTTAAGTATGCTGGTTGTCAAGACCTAATTCACCATATGAAAAAAATTAGGTGATTGAAAAGCAATCAATGCTTTTAAACCTCTTAAGAGGTTCAGGGTGGGGGTCAATTGGGTCCTGGAAGTTACATCAGGGAAACCCAAACAACATAATCAGAACAAAAGGAAACACTAGGACCAAAAATGCTAAAGATGCATGAGGTTGATCTACAAATCGAAAGGCTACCTAGGTGGGAGGGGAAGTGATGGCCGAAAGCCTGAAGTGTTACCCATTCTAGGGTAGTCTACTTATGGTACCAAAATTGTGCATTTAAAACTTAGAAGGTTGCTATGTTATGTAGGCCAACAGAATAATACCATTAGTATCCATACCCAAGTGGCCCTCTTGGGTAGTATGTAGATGGATGCATATTGGTCCAACCATTACACAAACATACACATTTTATGCATACCATGGCAGGAAGGAAGGAAAATACTAGCACAAGCCTTAATCTTGGCTACCACATATTAGGCAATCTTGTTAACTTTAAGTAACCAGCCACTGCACCCGGATATTCTTCCAAAAAAATGTATTAATATAGCCATGTACCCTCTATTTTCTTTACTTTGTTATCAAGTAGAGACTTAAACTAAATTATGGAATTTGGTTTTACATCAATAGCCCACCTATGGACTAAGTTATAGATTTTTTAAGTTGGTTACAAAATTTTGACCAAAGGAACAGTAACTCAGCCAAACTTGCAGCATAATAGCTTTGGCTAGAATACTTAAAATGTAGAAATTATAAATCCCAGTTAAACCTCTAGATGTGCTCTAGGTATGGTCAAAATTTTATACCAATATTCATTCTATGCAGGGAGATATAGAACTTTGAGTGCAGTGTCGAAATTCTGGTCACTTTATGAGCATTTTGCCCATACAAAATTTCAGAAGCGTGCGAACAGTTCATTCATAAGAGGCTAGGCCTCGAGGGCTATCCTGTACATGTCCAATACACATAGGGATTACATGCTCTAGCATCTAGCAACTTTATATGGCCAAAATAGAATTTACAAACAAGCAGCCTATCATTCACACTTAGACAGCTTGTGCATAGCTTCACCTATAGAGCCATGTAGCCTACAAATGTTCATATACATTGTGAAAAATTTACATTTCTTACATGTACATGCATCGATGCACTACATCATCCCATTAACTCAGCTAAATACACACCCTAGTCACAGGAGATGGTTGAGACAAAATGCACTCCAAAACAGGATGTTGGACAGCTGCTGGATAACACAATAAGCACCCTCACTAAAAATACCAAATGTGCTCCTAAAATCACCAAAATTATTAGATTACAACTAGACATATGTTTAAGTAACTGAAAATTTGGAGCAAAAATTATACCAAAA
Organism: Aquilaria sinensis; assembly: GCA_005392925.1. NCBI lineage: Eukaryota > Viridiplantae > Streptophyta > Magnoliopsida > Malvales > Thymelaeaceae > Aquilaria > Aquilaria sinensis. Next base: position 173,408 of record SMDT01000128.1, read on the forward strand.
AGGCCAGTTTGAATGTGATCTTTCTGCTGGACCTAAAGTGGTCAGATTTGAGGGGAGTAAGTTTCATTGTGAAACTTAGTATGTGTAACACTTGTGCTCTTAAGGAAATGTAGTGAGAACCCTAATTTTATTAGGTAATTAATTTATTTTATTTACATAATCCTTGATAAGATTATACTTGCAAGCTAGGTTTAAGTCATGTAGTCGTTGGAGTTCATAGGATTAAAAATCTAAAGTAAATTGACCACAAGGGCAACTAGGGGCATTTTGGTAATTTGGCATGTAAAAGGTCAAAATGTGACCAATAGAGATATAATTGAGCTTCTAGAGATTAAATGAACATCTTGATGAAATTTGAAGTCTATTTGACCAAAGATTGTATTTTTCTTGCTAAGAAAGTGAGGAAGGCAAAAATGGTAATTTTTAGGTCAAATATGGTGAAAAAGGTTTGGGAAGGTGCATAATGGTATTTTAAACTATTTTTTTAAATTTGGAGAAGTTTGAAGTTAAATTGACCAACTTTGAGATTTTTCTTATAAGTAAAGCTGAAAGGGCATGTTGGTAATTTTGATTACTCAAACTTGGTCAAACTTGGTAAAACAGAGTCAAACCTGGTCAAGGGTAGGAAAATACATGGTTGGAAGTGGTGGAAAGAAAATCTAAGAATTTAAGTGCGAGTGGAGACATATTTGAGCATTTTATGGAGGTAACTTCTTTTTAACTAAGGGTTATGAGGCCTAAAAGGCACTTTCACCCCCAAACACCTCTTGGAAACTTTGGAGAATGAGGAAACCTGGTTTTGAGGCAGGAAATGAGCTCCCAAAAACATGGAAGAGCCTCCATTTCCCTTGGTTAGAAAGGCAAAACCACTACTAACCATGTAAAGGCCTTAATCCTCTACCATTTTAACCCTTTCACCCATTTTCCATCCTTATTCATCCCCAAACACTCCAGCTCACTTTATTGTCCTCCTCTTCCATTTAGCACATCCTAAAACCTTGAAAACACAGAAAATCACCAAAATAATGAAGCAAAAATCAAAGAAAATGAGCTTGTAAGTGAGAAATCAAGGAAAGAGTGTGTCTGTTGTAAGGGAGGGCTTAGGAGTTTGGTTTCTTTCTTCTCTAAGAGATGGACATGGTCTCGGGGTATTTATTTTGAGGTGAGAAACTTTATTTTACTCAACCTTGGTTTCCTCTTCTTTAAATAACAACCTTTTGCTCATAAAAACCTTTTGTTGTTGAGGTTAACCTTGGTGAGAGGGAGGAGAACTGTGAAGCTTCGAAAAGGAGTTTTGGTTTTAGATTTTCTACCAAGGTGAGGAGGAATTTTTGGTTTTTTTATGTGCAGTAAAACAATGTTGCCCTTAGGCTCAAAATGTGTTGATTGGTCAAGTGGTTATTTTACTATATAATTAAGGGACTCCAAGGAGACTAGGAAAAGACTCTTGGTGCTTGAAACTTAAGTTTGCAAGGTGGTGATCTACACATGGGTAAGGTATTCTAGCTCTTCTCATTGGGAATCTTTGGCCATGTTTTGGATTTTGTTAAAATCTAAGGCAAATGGTAGGGCAAAAATGCCACGGGGTGACCAATAGAGCTAAAGAGGGCTCATGTGGCACTAAGGTCATACCTAGCTCCTAGTTTTGGGCAATAGGTGGTGTCCTTGGTGTGTGGGCTATAAAATGGTGTGTTGATCAAGAATTGGGTGCTTGGTAGATGAGTGTGGCTGAACCTTCAAGGTTTGGCAAGCACAAGAAAGGTGTGCCTCAGTTTAGGTGTGTAGGTGTTATGATTGAGCTCAAGACCTCGGTATATGGTTGTGCATGTGTGGCATGGTATCCTAGGTCCATGAGTATTTTGGGGTGCCTAGGAGCATGGTGAGTTAGGTGTGACAAGGTGCACATGCGTGCACCAAAGGTGTCAGGTAGCCGTGTGAGCTTGAGGAGCTCTCAATGGCACCCTTAGGGTGTGCGTGGGCCTTGGGTTATGCTTTCCACATGGCCCATATGGAGGAGCCCATGGTAGAAACCTTAGGGCCTAAATGGTACTCAAGCCTACTAGATGACTTGGGCCACAAATAAGCATACACATTGAGCCAATGGGGCATAAGTCCGAAGATAGGGCAAAATACATCCAAGGGCACTATGACACACATCAAATTGGGTCAAACCTTGTTGTATACAGTAATGGAGTTTTGAGCTAGCGAAAGCTAGCAAGCTCAATGGCAAATGTTAGGATGCATGCTCAAGGGCAAAAATGGAACATGGGTATTTTGTTTGTTTGTTTGTTTGCTTGCGTGAGAAGTATGAGCAGTTATGCACCCAAAGGACATGATATGATGTGTTAGTGTTGTGCCTAAAAGCCAATCATGAGATGATTGTATTTTTGCATATTGAGTCATGATATTTTATTGAGGCATTAATCTGGTAATTATTTTTGTTGTTTTCTTTCTATGTAATGTAATAAACATAATTATAACGCTACAATAATGATATTCTTAAATGTCCCTGGTCTAGTATTATTGTGGAGTGGGTTACAATAATACATAACAACTAGCATATGTGGAGACTAATATCATATATGTAATTTACATATTGGTACAAGTTGGAGAACTTGTGTACTAGACCGACCCACCATGAGAACACTACATGGGTCGTTCTATGAGTATCGTAAGTGATTCTGATAGTGATCATGGTATATGTAGTCCTTTTGTCACAGGCCTTTACCTATAATCCTATCTAAGTCATATAGGACCCTAAGAACCTTATACTAATTTCGTGCTAGGCCTGTACAAGTTGCTCCTCAGTGGGCCTGCTAATTAATTAAATCCTTAATGTATTACTATTTTATACTATAGCTTACAATGGCTATAGGTCAATGACAATAAAAATAAAATATACTCGGTGCAGCTGGCCATCATTTCAAAATATGCATTCATATAAAACATATTGTTAGGCATTGTGAATCCATACAAGTTACCAGGGAACATAACAAATAGTTACATAGCATTTACCAGAGGCATAGCTTCCACACACATATATACATCATACCCAAAAGTGTTATACATAGACTACAAACTGAGAATCTGGGAATCCGAACCCACCGAAGTTACATTGTTGAAAGGGATCACTACAGTGTTCAGGTACCCCCTTCTCATTGCCTCTGCTATTAAAATACTAACAACATCTCCTTCTATTAGTTGTTAGCCCTAGATGTATTAGTTTATGCACATAAAACATATAAGGGATGTGAGAACCAAAGGTTCCCAGTAAGGGTTATAACCTGCAAGAAAAATAATAATATAGGACCATGCATAATATCCATAAAGATGTCTATATATATGCCTCATGCACTTGAGCTCAAACCATAGTGCTAGGAATTTGTATTATTGGCCAATAATCATGGGAGTAGTTAATTCCCACAATTCCTTTACCCATTTGTTTTGCAATTGACAAGTCTAACTTGTCCATAGAAATATGCTTTGAAAGCTTCTTAGTATTTGCTAAAATCCCTTATTTTATGTATAGGAGTGAGTTATTTGCTTATTTAAACGCATGTGTTAGTGCTAGCATTCCAACATTTTGTGAGTGGTTGACGACACCTCCCCCTCTTAGGTTCACCTAAGCCTTGGCCCATCATGGTGACCTTAGCTATCTTAGGTTCTCAAACCATCATACTCTCTGTAATTAGACAAAACTAAGGTCCATGTTGCCTATACTTGGATGTTTACAAATATGCACTTACACACTTCATATGCACTTCATAGTTTGGTTTCCTACCAAACCCAACCATATAAGCTTCTTAAATAGCCATCAATACTTAATTTACGTTCTTGTTAAATCTATAAAAAATTCAGCCACTTGATATACAAGTATCTTAGCCAAATTTATGTTGGGTTTTGAGAGCCAAACTGTTAGTCACCACCTAAGTGCTTGGTTTAGGCCAAGGAGAACCAAGAAAGAAGATGAGAGGAAATAGAAAGGGGAAGTAAGAGAGGCTCTGGAGACTAGTACAGTGACTTATGTGCAAACTGGAGACTTTCAGGACCTAATTACACATAGAAAATGTACTATGGGAAAGCTGACAGGAGAACAGGGAAATTGGGACTAGGATGGAAAATGACAGAAATTAAAGTTGAGGGCTTCAATGCACACTTTGAGTAGTGGTACACATAAAATCAAAACATGGGAAATGGGAGTTTCGGCCATGCAAAATTAAGATGGACTAGTGTAATATTAAGTCCAATTATGGTAGACAATCATGATGACTATGTCACATCATGTCTGCCACTAATGGGAAATATCATTTCCTAGTTAGTTTAACTAGTACTTAAACTAGTTATGTTGGCCGGTTAGCACATGGGATAACTTGACTTTGTGGCGTCTTTGATTATTGTTTGGCATTTGAAGCCATGATGGGATTTAAGTGACAAGGAGAACCATGTTTTAGTGGTGCATATGTGAGTGTGTGAGCTTGAGGACTCCTTTCAGGCATGCAAAATAGGTGAAGGCCGAGGGGGACAATATGGCTAGACTAATACTAGTCATGTGTCCGGATTGCCTAAGGCATTAGAAGGCTTTTCGTTTCGGGCTTCCTTTGCTCTCACTTGGCCGAGACCTTGCTCAAGAACTCCTCTCGCCATTTGCTCTTGAAATCCAAGCAACCTTGAAGGAAATTGAAGAAGACAAGCTTGGTTTCGGTGGTTGCTTCACTTGGAGCCAAGTGCGTTCATGAGAAAAAGGTGAAGGGCCGAGCCATTCAAGCTAGGTTTGAGGTAATCCTTGTTACCCTCTTGAATACATGGTAAAATCTTCCATGAACAAGAGATTTGAATGCTCAATTGAAGTTAGATTGAGCTAAATGAGCAAAGTATTGTCTCGGTTAGAAGTGAAATGTTGGCCGAGTGTGTTCTTGGTGTTCTTCTCCTTATTGATGGAAATTTATCCATATTTGGTGCTTGATATGGCATATGTAATCGTATGATAGGTTGTTGGAGTAGAGAACACCAAATTTGTGGAAGTTAGTGCCTTGGCCGAAAGTTCAACTTTGAGGTAAAACATGTTCCTCTTGTGCTTACATGGCATTGATGCCATGAGTGATGTTAAATGATGATTTGGTGATTGTATAAAGGATTGAGTTGATGAGAAACATTGTTATGTGAGATGGGGAATTTTGGCCGAGAGCTTGGAATGGAGTGGAATAGTGTATTTCACTTGGTTAATTGGAATTAAGGCCATAGATGATATTTATTGACTCCTGGCTCATGAAACTCCTTCGGGGGAAAGAGACTTATGAGTCTTTTTACGAGAGTAAGTTACTTTCTCATTTTTCCCTTCATGACTTCATCTTGGACTTACACTGATCTTCTTTTTCTTTTTTCAGAGATGGGCGAGGACGCGGCTGCCTTCTACAAGGCTCTTTTTACCGGGCAGGCCGAGAGGGGCGAACAGACAAAGAAGGCCGCCTCTCGGAGGTGGAAACAGACTTCGGGCGGCCCTCCTTCCAAACGGGCAAAGAAAGCTGCTCCTTCCTCTCTTCCACAGATTTTGGAGGAGGTAGGCGAGGAGCCCGAGGACCCTGCCGCCCCTTTGCCCGAGGTTACTTCTGCCGTCATCCCTTCTTCCGACGTCCTTCCTCAGAGCCCCACGCCTTCACTTGCTCTTCTGGAGGGCGATGGGGAGGAGACCCCTTCTGCCGAAGAGCGGCGTCAAATAAAAGGCAAGGGGATCCCTACTGAGGCGACGTCGATTCTTGACGACGACGTTACCGAGGTGTCAGCAGGTTTGCACTTTTGTCGAATCAACCTTTTGTTTTTTGCAAATCCTTAAGACTTTTCTGGCCTTAACTAATTTTTCTGCCTTGTTGTGCAGCGGAGGTGGCCGCTCCTGACTGGGTTGCCGAACACGCCCGCAAGAGGGCCCTTCGGGATGCCAAAGTCCCAGCAGGGAAAGTTCCGAAGGAGCCGTTCTGGACGTTCACGGAGGACATGGATATGTACTCCGAGGACTGTCCTGAGATGGCCAGGCAGATGTGTAAAGGGGTGCTTACCGAGGCCTCTTACAAGGCCCTGGCGGCGGCTTACCCAGGTGACAACTCTTTGGCCGCCAAACTCACTGAACATGCCGCCCAGGTACGCTTCACTGTTTTCTCAGTGCCAACTTCACCTTTGCTCTTTACTTAGCATCATTTTCCCTTTGTTTGCTTTTTTGCAGTTGATGGGGTATGCTGGGTTCCTCCGAGTTCGGGTGGCTCGGGAATCAGAAAGGAGGGCGTCACTCTGGGACGCTTACACCAAGACGAAGGCCCAGTGTTCGGCGCTGGAAGCCGAAAATGCTCAGCTGAAGCAGTCTTCGGAGAAGGAGGTTGCTGAACTTCGGGAGGGGTTCAAAAAAGAGAAGGAGGAACTTGAGAAAGACACCTCCCAGAAACTTTTCGACATCGGTTCTCGAATGGCGGAGCTGACCTCGACCGTTGAAGTGATTCAAAAGGATAAGTCAGAAAGTGACGCAATCCTTGCGAAGACGCTCGAGGAAAAGGCCCAGCTCGAAGCCGAGGTCGCATCTCTGAAGAAGCCTTCAGAAGAGAAGAAGAAGATGAAGGGATTGAGGAAAAAGCTCAAGGATCTGGCGAAGGATTACGCGGATCTGGAGAAGGACTACGCGGATTTGGTGGTCAAGAAGCGGGAGTCCGATGATATGACGAAGCTGGGCTTTCAAGACGGCTTCTGCCTTGTGTGGCACCAAATTCTGCAGAAGTTCCCAAATTTTGACCTCTCCTTCCTGAAAGGCATGAACATCCCCAAGGAGCCTCGGTGGACTTGGTCCAAGATCGAGCACTTGAAACTGCCTCCTTGTCTCCCGGCGTCGAAGGCTACTGACAAAAGCTCAGAGGCTGGCAGTTCTCAAGACGCCGAGGTTCCTTAGTTTGTACTAGGGCCCTTTGTCTTCATTTTCTTCTTCTTTTTTGTAGTCTTTCAGCAACTTTCTTCTCTGTAAGCACTCTCTGGCTTAATAGATACAACTTTGGCTAAGTATTTTTTGCCAGATTCTTCTGTTTCCCTCTGTCCCGAACATACTTTTGCTTTCCTTTGTCCCGAACATATTCGCTCAAGAGACTTCGGAAAACCATACTCTTGCTTTCCTTTGTCCCGAACATATTCGCTCAAGAGACTTCGGAAAACCATGCTCTTGCTTTCCTTTGTCCCGAACATATCCGCTCAAGAGACTTTGGAAAAACTTACTTTTACTTTCCTCGGCGATTGCTTTCGTGAGACTCTTGTTTTGTACTTCTTCAGAACTTTTTACTTAGACAAATTTTTCCAACTTGTGGAATACAACTTTCCCACCGAACTTTTTAGGCATAGAATTTTTTCAAGGCCTCTGAGTGCCAAGTATTTTTTAATTCTATGCCTTCGGCATCACCGAGCTTATAAACTCCTTTTCGTACTTCGGCAAGTACCAGGTAGGGTTCTTCCCAATTTGCGCGGAGTACCCCGTGGGACGGCTTTCGGGGTGCAAATTCAGTTTTTCGGAGAACGAGGTCTCCCTTCTTTATTCCCTTTGGCCTGGCGCGTAGGTTAATGGCTGCTGCCACTCTTTGCTGGAAAGCTTTTCTTCTCAGCTCGGCTACTTCTCTGTGTTCGCCGACGAGGTCGAGCTTGGTTCTCAGGCCGAGGTCATTTCCTTTTTCATCGAACACTTGGACTCGTATTGACGGTTGTACTACCTCGACGGGGATGATGGCCTCTGTACCGAAGACGAGTGAAAAGGGCGTTTCCCCTGTGGCTCTTCGGGGTGTCGTTCGGTAACTCCATAACACGCTTTGGAGTTCTCCTGGCCATTTCCCTTTTGCTTCCCTCAATCTCTTTTTCAGACCATCTTTTATCGTCCTGTTGGATACTTCTACCTGCCCATTACTTTGGGGGTGAGCTACTGGGGCGAAGTGCATTTTTGTCCCGAGGTCGCTAATGAACTCTTGGAATCCTTTGTCTACGAACTGGGATCCATTGTCCGCTACGAGTACCCTCGGTATGCCAAATCTGCATACGATGTTTTTCCATACGAACTTCTGCACTTCTTTTGCCGAGATAGTTGTCAGAGGTTCTGCCTCGACCCACTTAGAGAAATAGTCTACTGCTACTACGCAAAACTTTACGCCTCCAGGCGCCGTTGGGAGTGGCCCAATGAGATCTATGCCCCAAATTTCGAAGGGCCAAGGACAATCTGCCGAAGTCACGAACTCTGAGGGTGTTCTTTGGATGTTCGCATGTCTCTGGCAACTACCACATTTCTGGACGAACTGCTTGGCGTCCTTTCTCAGGGTAGGCCAGAAGTATCCTTGGCGAAGTATCACTGCTGCCAGGGCGTCGGTTCCGATGTGCGAACCACAGGCACCTTCGTGAACTTCTTCGAGGATCATTTCAGTATCCTCTTCACTAACACACCTCTGTAGTGGATTTGCATATCCTTGCCGATATAGTTCTTCCCCAATTAAGAAGAAACGTCCGGAGCGCCTTCGCACTTTTGCGGCTTCGCTGGGGTCTTCGGGGAGTGTGTTAGTTGCGAGATACGTTTTGATTGGTTCTTTCCATCCTTTCCCCGAGGTCGCTATGCTTAACACCACGATGCTGGGGTGGCTTAGCACCTCGGCGCAAGTTTTGGATTTCGCCAAACAGTCTGCCTCAGCATTTTCCGTCGGGGTACGTTCTCGATTTTCACGATGTCGAACTCCCGAATGAGCTTTGTTACCAACTCATGGTATTTCGCCAAGGTCGGGTCTTTCGCGCCATAGTCCCCTGCCATTTGCCGGACCACCAGCTGGGAATCACTATGGGCTTTCAAGTTTCTCACGCCAATTTTTCTGGCCAGGCGTAATCCTGCTATGAGGGCCTCATACTCGGCCACGTTGTTGATGGCGTTGAAACTGAACTTGATGGCCTTCATTACTTCTAAGCCTTCGGGGCCTCTGATAATCACTCCAGCTCCCTGGTGTTCGGATCCTAAGGCCCCGTCAACGTATAACGTCCATTCTGGCTCGTCTTCCCCCGAAAATGAATGTCCCTCCTCGGTGTTTGGTACTTCGGCGATGAAGTCTGCCAAAGCTTGAGCTTTTATAGCTTTCCGGGGTTCATACGTGATGTCGTGTTCGCCAAGCTCTATACACCACTTGGAAAGCCTTCCCGAATGATCAACTTTCCTCATAACATCCCGTAGAGGCAGGGTACTTCGGACGATAATGGGGTGAGCCTGAAAGTATGGCCGTAGCCTCCTTCCTGCAAGTACCAAGGCATATATAGCTTTTTGAAGCAAAGTGTACCTGACTTCGGCGCCATGCAGGGACTTGCTGACATAGTAGACTGGCCATTGCTTTGGCCTTTCTTCTTTCACGAGGACCGAGCTCACAGCTTTTTTCGTGACGGCGAGGTACAATACGAGGGGCTCTCCCTCCCGAGGTTGCCGCAGAGTCGGCAGGCTGGCCAAGTAGACTTTGAGTTCTTCCCAGGCTTTTTGGCAATCTTCATCCCAAGGATGACCATTCCTTCCGAGGTCGCCTTCCATCTTTGCTGCCTTTGTGAGGACTTTGAAGAAGGGTCGACACCTATCTCCGTACCTGGAAATAAACCTGCTCAGAGAGGTTATTCTTCCGGTGAGTCTCTGCACGTCTTTGACTGTGGCAGGAGTTCGGAATTCAAGCAGAGCCTTAATCTTCTCGGGGTTAGCATCGATGCCTCTTTCGGATACCATGTACCCAAGGAACTTTCCCGAGGTCACCCCGAAGATGCACTTCTCAGGATTAAGGCGGATCCCGAAGGCTCTGAGTTTTTGGAAGGTTTCCTCTAAATCTGCAACGTGGTAGCCAGGCAGTTTGCTCTTGACTATCATATCATCAACATACACCTCCATGTTCCTCCCCATTTGGTCTTTGAAGACCTTGTTCATCAGCCTCTGGTAGGTGGCTCCTGCATTCTTGAGCCCGAAGGGCATCCTAATATAGCAATATGTTCCTCCCTCGGTGATGAAGGCAGTCTTCTCTTCATCTTCGGGGTCCATCCTTATCTGATGGTAACCACTGAAAGCGTCCAAGAAACTTAGGAGCCCGTACTCGGCAGTTGAGTCTACCAGTTGGTCTATTGGCGGAAGAGGATATGAATCTTTCGGGCAAGCATCGTTCAAATTTCTGAAGTCGATGCACATCCGGAGCTTACTACTTCCTTCCTTTGTGGCAACTACCACGTTGCTTAGCCATTCGGGGTAGTTTACCTCCCGGATAACGCTAGCGTCTATCAGATGCTGGACTTCGGTCTTGACGAAGTCACTTTTGTGAGTTGAAATGCTCCGTTTCTTTTGCCGGACAGGTTTTACTTCCGGACTCGCTTTGAGGCTATGCTGGATTACGCGAGGGTTTACCCCTGGCATGTCCTTCGGCGAGTAGGCGAACAGATCTTTATTTGTAAGCAGAAAAGATACAAGTTTTTCCTTGTCTCCTTCGGCCATGCTTTTCCCTATTCGGGTGCTATGGCCTGGGACAAGCTCTACTTTTTCTGTTTCCGCTTTTGTGGGATCTTCTGCCTCGCCCCTTTCCAGCTCTTTTGCTTCTACAGCATGTGCTAAGTTGCTTGCTGGAGCCTTTCGTGCTCTGACGAACACCTTTCTCACCTCGCCTTGATCAATGAAGATCTTTGCGTCTCCTTCTTTGGTGGCGAAGGTGACGGTCAAGTACTTTACATCAGGGCGAATGTGCAAATTTCCCTGTGTCTGTCTGCCGAGGATGGCATTGTATGACGAAGGAACGTCCATGACTATGAACCTTGCCATGGTAGAGGCGAACAACTCAGCAGTTCCTTTCTCCGAAGTTCCTTTCATCATCAAGGGGAGGTCGATCCACCCGAGGACAGGTAGCTCAGATGGTCCTACGCCGAACGTGGGTGAAGTAACAGTCTTGAGGTCACTCTTGGATAGGCCCAAGCTTGGCAGCAAATGTGAGAACAAGACGTCTGCGTTTGACCCATCGTCCAGCAGTACCCTCTTGACGTCCCAATTTCCTATCCTTGCCATTATCAGCAATGGATCGTCATGGGGGAATACGATGGTGGAGCCATCCTGGCGGGCCAACTTTTTTGTTGGGTTCTGATATTCCATCACCGCTATCTCTCTGGCCCTTCTTTTCCTTTCCGAGGATGGAAGCCCGGTTGTGATCGTCTGTATTACTCCTGCTGAAGGTGGAGGACGCCTTCTCGGACTTCGGTTCCTTCGCCTGTCTGAATCGTAATCCTCGTCATCAGGCTTTCCTTCTTCCTCTTTTTTCCCCTTCGGGGAAGGCATTCTCAAATAACGCCGAAGCTGGCCCTGCTTTATCAGTGATTCAATGTACTTTTTCAACTGAAAGCAGTCTTCGGTGTCATGACCGTGATCACGGTGGAACTGACAGAACTTCTTCATGTTCCTTCTATTGTCAGCAGTCATGCCCCTCGGTCGTTGGATTTGAGCCCCCTGTTTTTCCAATGCCATGAGGACGTTAGCCCTCGTGGTGCTCAGAGGTGTAAAGTTTTGGGGCTTCCTTCCTCCTACTCGCATTCTCCGAGGTCGGCCTAACTGTTCCGTTGGACACCGGGCTTGCTGGCTGGACCCTTCGCCACGAGCGTGGATATGGTCAGCCTTCGGTCCAGTCATTCTCAGCTCTTCGGCTGTCATATGTTGTTCAGCCCTTCGGTAGAATTCTCCCAGCGTGTCCGGGGGATCTTTGGAGAATTCATAAAACAAGTGCGAATCCCTCCGGAGGCCCCTCGTCATGGCGAGGATGCGGATTTCGGGACGAAAGTCCGGAACACTGAGGGCCTCTCTGTTGAACCTCTCGACATAGTCACGGATGGTCTCCCCGTTTCTTTGTGCTATGTCAAACATCTGGACGGGCATCTTCGCCGTCGGCTTGCTCCCAATGAACTGTTGGGTGAACGCTGTGGACAGCTCCTGGAACCCCCTGATGTTTCCGGGAGGCAGGGAATTGTACCAGGCAGTTGCTGGTCCTGCGAGGGTGACTTCAAAGCACTTGCAGAGTGTAGCATCATCAGCCCCGTGTAGCACCATGCTGCGTTTGTACTTTTTTAGGTGGGCCTGGGGATCAGTCCGACCCTCATAGGTCTCTAGCCGAGGTAGCCTGAAGTCACTTGGCATGGCCGCCTCGACCACTGTTCGGGCGAAAGGAGTTTCATCTCCAGAGACGGTTTCAGTTAGCCTGGCCCAAACAGGCTTGCGTGCCACCTGCTGTTCCACTCTCTCCAGTCTTGCCAAGACTTTCTCCAGGAGGAGCGTGGCACTGGGCTCCTCTTCCTGGTGCTTGGAGGTTCTTGGGTAAAAGGACTGTTGCCGTCTCTTCGGGGAGCGACTTCGGTACCGAGGTGAGGGGGACCTTGCCTCTGGCGACAAACTTCTTCTGGACGGGACTTCGGGTCGTTCAGACCTCGCTCTTTCCGCCAGCCGTGCTCCGAGGGGCAAGTTATCTGTCGAGGATTCTTCTCGTGGTTCCCCACTTCCCGAGCTATGATGGGTTGCCCTTGGGCTTTTCTCCCGAGGTCGTGCTGGCGAAGTGGGTTTTTGCGCCTGGGCCGGTTGCGGCCATCTTCGGTCTATTTGTTGTGTCATTTCAGCCACAACAGACCTCTGAAAGTCTCTGAAAAAACCCATGGTGATGACAAGAGGGCGTTCCTCTTCAGGCAAGGAAGTCTCTGGGGGACTTTGTTCGGTAGCTGGTTGGGTCTCAGGCGCGGACGGGGACTTCGGGAGTCCTTTGTCCTTCGAACGCTGAGTTTCGACAACAGCTACCTGGGAGTGGTTTCCCACAGACGGCGCCAAATGATGCCCCAAGGCATCTTCGTTTGCTGTCATGTTGACAGGTGGAGAGACTTCCTGAGGAGGCGAGCGCCTGGAGCTCTGGTTTCCCAGCTGAGTGTGCCTGAAAAGCTCAAAGAAGAGGTTAGGAGGTCCCCGGTTTGCTTTTCCGGGGAGGACCCTCCGACGCCCAAGTCAGTTTTCTGAGTGAAGGTGGAGGAAGAACACTAAGGGATCAAGTGTCTTGCCTGTTTTGTGTTTTCTCAGAGGGAGGAAAATGCCCATCCTTTGCCCAGTCCCATTTCCTAGTATTTATAGGAGTAGATGGTCCGTTCAGATCATGACACGTGTTCGGTCGGATTTGATCTGTGCTTTTGGACCTAGGGGACAGGCAGCCGTTTGCAGCCTCTTTTAGCCCTGGACCCGGACAGGTTGTGTCAGGACTGGGGCGGCTGCGGCGTGTCAGTTCGCCGTTCTGATGTGACGTGTAGGGCTTGTGGGTGACATGTCAGAGGCTCCTTAAATGCTCATACCGTACTCCCGAGGTCCCCTGGGCGAGGTTGCCCTTCGGTGCGTGCACCCTCTTCGGATTCTATCCGTCCTTCGGTGCGAGCACCTCCTTCGGGATCTATCCCATAGTTCTGGGAGTTCCCTTGATGGACACCTTCTTCGGGACTCACACCCATAGTTCGGGGATTCCCTCGTTCAGGTGTTTCTTGTTCGAGGAAGACCTCTTTGGGGCCTCTTCCTTCGGGGAGATTCTCCCTTGCTTCAGGGAGATGGCTCTCTTACCCGAAGACGGTCAGTTTGGCCCCTCGATGGAGACGGTGTTGTCCTCGGAATTCCTGACGAGCTAACCAAAGTCTCGAGCTCATAGTGTTTGACTTCGCACCTTCCGAGGTCAGTGAAAAAATCCTCTCTTGGGTGACGTCAGACACCTCGGCCAATATTCTGGCAGGGAGTTACTACCGAGGAGGCAATAGCCTTTGGCTATCAACCTGGTTTACCTCATTTCACTTGGATCCTGGAGGGTTTCGGTTATATTCCGCTGTGCTTTTTTTGCTCCCAAAACTATACAATGATGGTCATTGTATAATACTCCACACCATAACAGCTCATAGCATGCTCATATATTTTATGGGCAAGGTTTATTCATGCATAGCAATGTGTGCATATGGTTCATTATGTGCGATGTTGTTGTGTATTGTTTGTTTTTGAATGGCTTACTGAGTATTATTATACCTATCCTTATTGTTAATGTGTAGATAACATCATCCAGGAGACAAATAATCCACAGTGATTTTTTTATAATACTTGTTTATTAGTTTCTCATAGGTACATTTTGCATACACTACACGTTCATTTTTCATACGTTGTATGTACTTATGGTCAAAGTCTATCTCCAAACTTATTTTGTATTATACAGCAAGGTAGTCGGGCAAGGACTTCTTCAATCACTCATCGCTTTGGGTTTCTCTCTCCCAGGCAAAGATGGGCCTACTGACCATTTGGGTCATGACTATTTTGTAGGATGGTGGTTGTAGCTAGTATGAGGTCTACTAGTATTGACTTTGACTTAGCATAACTGTGGCATGTTCTATTATTAATTCAGGTTAGGCTTATCAACCCATGACATTACTTGCTTAGGTTGATAGGCAAAACCCTTAGTAATACCACCACACAAAAATGAGAGAATTACAAGTGTGGTATAATGGGTAAAAAGCCATTATATTGTGTAATTCTCTTCATAGTGATTGAAGTGTGATGGGTAAAAGGTATAATGAACACCTCCTTAAAAGTGTTCCAAGTTCGTAACTTGGCCCCCAAGAAAAGCCTTCAGGGTTGCTTGTTTGTCAAGCAACCTATGCACTTTTTTGTAAGATTTTGGAAATTCAGGTATTTAATTGCAAAACTCTTAGGAAAGGGATTTGGAGATCTACGAGAAGGATATGAATGATATAAAAGTGCTATTAGAGGACCAAATTTCTTAAGGAAGGCAACTAAGGACAAAGAAAACACAAAAAAGGCACAAAGGACCTAAATGTTCTAATGTAGGCTTGAGGATGCGTATGTCTTTGACTTAAGTCAAATGAAGCAATTTGGATTTTTCCCACCTAGGGAGGGGTGGCTATGGCTTGAAAATGGGTCAAAAATATTGGACACATGTGTACGAACGAGTTTAAGACAAAAAAACCATAATCAGTGAGAAGGAAAATGACATAAAGCAAGGTTAAGCTCGTTTAGGTGTGTTTTGTGCCCTTAAGCTCACTTAAGGCATTTAAGTGTCAAATTAACTTATCTCTCTCCCATTTTTAGCCTACTCTAGCACAAGAACATAGCCACACTACCTCCAAACCACCACACCTTCAAACTTGCAATTGCTTGGAATTGAGACAGAAAGAAGCAATTGGAAGCAAACTAGAGCTATTGCTTTGATACTTCAAGGATCAAGCTTGATTTTTGGCCTACCTACTTTGGTAAGGGTTCTCTTGCTCTCATGGGTTGTTTTCTATATTTTCAAGCAACCATGGAGCTATGGCTAAGCTTGGAAGAGAGCCATGAGCATGATGAAACAAGCTTAGTGAGGGGAGTGCACGTATTGAAGGTTTTGTGACCTAGTGTGAAGGGTACAAAGATGGCAGTGAAATGAGACTTTCTAGAGCCCAAAGTTATTACTAACTAGTGTTAAAATTCTCCTAAGACCAAGCATTAGCTTGAGGAGGGCTGCCATAGTGATTTGGTTATGTTTATTTTGTATTTTATGGACTAACCTATGGTTTATGTTACTGCCGCATTTCATGTGTTTGTTGGTTGTAAATGGTTGCTGCATTTGGTTCCTATATCTTGTATCTATGTATTGTGATTTTTGTGTTTTAGTGTCTTTAGATGTAGCTTTTAATGAAGGTTACATTCCTATTGAATCCAAGTGCTACCCTTACTAAGTTTCTCAATGAAACTTACTCCCCTCAATTCTATCATTTCAGGTCCAGTAGAAAGATCACATTCAAACTGATGTTTTTGGTTTGAGTTTTGATTTGAGATTTTAGGTACATAACCTTCCATGTTTCTGGTTATGATTTGAAAATTTTGGTGATTTTAGGAGCACATTTGGTATTTTGAATTCTTGTACTTATTGTGTTGTGCAGCAGTTTTCCAGCATCCTATTCTGGAGTCCATTGTGTCTCAGGCACTCCTATAACCTAGGGTGTGCATTTAGCTAAGTGAAGACCACTTTGTAGTTCATGTATGCATGTACATGTAGTGTATGTAAAATGAGACAAGTATGTGAACATGTGGGCAATGTTTTGGCTATGTGTGTGATGTGGTGCAAAGCTGCGTAAGTGTGAATGATAGGCTGCTTACTTGTAAATTCTGTTTTCGCCACATATGGTTGTTAAATGTAAGGGAATGTATTTCCTATGTTTAATGGACATATACGGGATAACTATGGAGGGTTCGCCCATTATGAATGAAGTGCTTGCACACTTATGAAATTTTGTATGGGAAAAATGGTCATAAAGTGACCAGAATTTTGACTCTGCACTTAAAGTTCTATATCTCCCTGTGTAGAAAGAATCTTGGTATGAAAATTTGACCACACCTAGATAACATCTAGAAGTTGAACTATGATTTAGAATTTCTAAATTTGGAGCCCTACACCCAAATATGATGCCGCAAATTTTGCTATGTTACTGTTCATTTGGTCAGAATTTTGTAACGAACTTAAAAAATCCATAACTTGGTCCGTAGGTGGGCTATTGAAGTAAAAAAAAATTCCTTCATTTTCTCTAAGTCTCTACTTGATAATGGAGCAAAGAAAATAGGGGGTTACATGGGTAAAATGGTACAGTTTATTAGTGGAGGTTACAGGTGAAGTGGCTGGTCACTAGGACTTAACAAGATTGCCTAATGTGTGGTTGCCAAAATTAGGACTCGTGCTAGTGTTTTCCTTCCTTGCTGCTTTTGTGTGCATAAAATATGAATATGTGTATGATGGTTGGACCAATATGCACATATTTACATAGTGCCCAATAGGGCCACTTGGGTATGCACACTAAGGGTAGTGTTCTAATGGCCTACAGAACATTACCAATCCTGGGAGTCTAAATGCACAATTCTGGCACCATAATTGGACTACCCTAAAGCGAGTAATAAAAGTTGGTATCAAAGCATGGTTTGTACATGTACATAGCATATAGTTGCATTTCATGCATCTACGTGCATGAACTTAGTTTGGCCATTTGCTAGTGTCAAGTATCATTAGAAACCTATGATCTTTATATGTGCTCTATGATGAATCATCAATTCAGGAAGTAAACATGGTTGCCACAAGGAGAAGGGAACCACCCCGAAGGCCTCCTACTATTTATGGGTAACAAAGAAATGGACAGAATAGAGGGAATCAGGGGAAACAAGGGATATCAAACCTTAAAGTACCTCAGGTTTGGTTAGAGCTTTAGAGAAACTTAGCTCTAATCAATGAAAAATTAGTAAGGCTTATTCAAGCACAATAGCAAGGAGTCCAAGTAGCTATAACAGAACTAGTTCAGGATGCACAGCAGCGAGTAAAAGAGGCTACTAGGAACACATCGAAATATGTTCCTTCTGGACATTTAGAAGATATAAATGATGAGACCATTGAGGAGGAAGATGAGGATAGGAGAAATCCATGAGGAAAAAGACTAAGGTTTGAGATTGGTCAGGTGTCCAGGACCAATCCCTCAGTCTATGACCATTTCTACACTAAGAATGAGATTGAGGAAGGCCATGAAAGAAGATCCAGGAGAAGGTAGGGAGGTCATAGAAAGTATCACCATACAGAGGGCTCTCACTGATTCAAGAGACATAGATTAAAGGATCTAGAAGGCCTTGATGAAGTCAGACTGTTGGAGAGGTCCTAAGGCCTAAGACCTTCACAGTTTGATGGAAGAGCTTGGATAGAGAGAGCTGAGGAGTGGTTAATCTTCATAAAAAAGATGTTTGAGAGGCTACCACTTAGCTCCACCAAGAGAGTGTCACTAGCAACTTACAACTTGGTAGGTAGTGCAGAGATGTGCTGGACAAACAATAGAGACAGGTATGCTTTCCTGAAGGGTAGAAGGCCAGGATGAGATTTTGAGATACGCTGGCTGTAGTTCACACAACTGTTTCAGGAGTAGTACATTAGTAATGCTATCAAGGATAGGAAGCAAGCTGAATTTGATTCTCTAAGGCAGGACAAACTTAGTGTCCTAGAGTATGAGCATAAATTCAATTAGTTGGTGAGGTATGTTGTTACCACCACACAAAAATGAGAGAATTACAAGTGTGTCATAATGGCTAAAAACCATTATATTGTGTAATTCTCAGCATAGTGATTGAAGTGTGGGGGGTAAAAGACATGATCAACACCTCCTTAAAAGTGTTCCAAGTTAGTAATATGGCCCCCAAGAAAAGCCTTAAGGATTGCTTGTTTGTTAAGCAACATATGGACTTTTTTGTAAGGTTTTCAAAATTTGGGTACTTAATTGAAAAACTCTCAAGAAAGAGACTTGGAGAGTTATGGGAAGGATATGAATGGTATGAAAGTGCTATTGGAGGATGAAATTGCTCATGGAAGACAAGTTTGGACAAAGGAAACACTAAAGGCATTAAGGACCTAAATGTTCCAATGTAACCCTTAAGGTGTTAAAGCTTTTGATTAAAGTCTAAGGGTGGACTTGTGGGGTTATCCCACCATGGGTAAGGCAGCAAAGACTTGATAAATAGTAAAAAATGTTGCGCACATGTGTACCAATGAGTTTAAGACAAAGAAAACATAATTAGTGAGAAGGAAAATGAGATAAAGCAAGGTTAACCTCGGTTAGGTGTGTTTTGTGCCCTTAAGCTCATTTAAGGCCATTTAAGTGTTTTAGTGATGGCACTTATTGTGTTGTGCAGCAACTGTCCAGCATCCTGTTCTAGAGTCCATTATGTCTCAGGCACTCCTGTAAACTAAGGTGCATATTTAGCTAAGTTAAAAGCTTTGTGTAGTGCATGTATGCATGTACATGTACTGTATGTGAAATGAGACAAGTATGTGAACATTTGAGTAGTGTTCTGGCTATGTAAGTGATGTGGTGCAAAGCTGTCTAAGTGTCAATGATGGGCTGCTTACTTGTAAATTCTATTTTGGCCACATAAAGTTGTTAAAAGCAAGGTAATGTAATTTCTATGTGTAATGGAGATATATGGGATAGCTTTGGAGCATTTTCCCCTTGTGAATGAAGTGTTTGCACACATATGAAATTTTGTATGGGAAAAATGGTCAAAAAGTGACTAGAATTTTGACTTTGGACTTAAAGTTCTATATCTCCCTATGTTGAAGGAATATTTGTATCAACTTCTGACTAGTTCTATAGAACATCTAGAGCTTGAACGGGAATTTGGAATTTCTGAATTTGTGGCATTGTAGCCAAAGATATGATGTTGCGAAGTTGGTAAGTTATTGTTCATTTGGTCAGAATTTTGTAACCAACTTAAAAAATTCGTAACTTGGTCGATAGATGGGCTATTGATGTAAAAAAAAATTCCTTGGTTTGCTATAAGTATCTACTGGATAATGGAGCAAAGAAAACAAGGGGGTACATGGCTAGAATGATACAGTTTGTTAGTGGAAGTTGCAGGTGCAGTGGAAGGTAACTAGAACTTAACAAGATTGCCTAATGTGCGATAGCCAAGATTAAGATATGTGCTAGTGTTTTCCTTCTTTTGCTGCCATGGTGTGCATGAAATGTAAAGATGTGTGCGATGGTTAGACTAATATGCATGTGTTTACATAGTGCCCAAGAGGGCCACTTGGGTATGCACACTAAGGGTAGTGTTGTGATGGTCTATAGAACATTCCCAATCCCGGGAGTCTAAATGCACAATTTTGGCACCATAATTGGACTACCCCGGAGTGCATAACATATGCTCCTCAATTTCATGGAATGGAGGAGTTAAAGGCCAAAAGATTTTTTAGAGGCCTAAAGTCAAACATTAGAAAGGCTAGTAGACCTTTTGGAACAGTTACATACTATAAAGAAGTGCATAAAGCTCTACTAGTAGAGCAAGAGGAGTATGAGACTAAGTACCTCCCAGTGGACTAGGGGAAAGTAGTCAGGCAGGAGGCAAGCAAAAGAAGCCACAACATGGAAAGGGAATTGCCAAGTATTCTCTTATTGGTGGTGAGGGAAAGGTTAAGGGGAAGTTCCCTAGCCTAAGGTGCCCTAAATGGAGCAAGTTTCATGGAAAGAAACCTTGCTATTTTGACACCCAATCCTATTTAAGATGTGGATCCATGCATCAATAGATCAAAGACTGCCCACAAGCTCAAAGGATTCAGAAGACCAAGGTCCAGTAAGGCGTATTGGGGCAGCACCTAAGGAGGGACAGCAGAGGCCAGCTCATCCAGTGCCTCGGCCTTCAGTGTAGAGAGCTGGCAAAGTCTTCCAAGTGGAGAAGCCAGAGGAATCAGAGCAGGGAGGAGCACTAAGAGGTAACATTTACCTTAATGGTATGCTTGTTAGTGTTCTGTTTGATACTAGTGCATCTGTGTCTATAGTGGCTAGGAAATTTGTTGATGCTATGAAATTGCCTACTGAAATCATGCCTAGGACATCCTTAGTGAAAATAGCATGTAGTCAATGTCTTTCCACTAATGACCTAGCTAAGGATTATGAGCCCGTAGTAGGAAAGACTAAGCTTTTGACAAATCTGCTAGTGTTGGATGTTCCTAAGTATGATTTAGTACTGGGTATGAATTAGCCTGCTATGCTTAACATAAGAATTGATTGTGCTAAAAGAGAATCACATTCCCTGATGGTGAAGTTCATGTATTAGTGAATTCTAAGGAATTAGTGTATGAAATGCATGGCATGGAGCTAGAGGTACTAGATGAGATACCTTTGATTAATGAGCATGATTATTGTTATGCATTGAATGAATTGCACTGTGATGAGGAAGTGGATAGAATACCTATAGTGAGAGACTTTCCTCAAGGCTTTCCTAAAGACCTGCCAGGTATTCATCCACTAAGGGAAATTGAGTTTGAGATCAAGTTGCAACCAACAGCTAGTCCAACATCCATACCTCCGTACATAATGAAAATCATAGAGATGAATGAGCTCAAGAAACAACTTGATGAACTTCTTGAAAAAGGGTTCATAAGGCCAAGTGTTTCACCATACGGAGCTCCTGTTCTCTCTGTGAAAAAGAAGGATGGATCTTTGAGACTATGCAATGACTACATGAAGCTCAATGCAGTGACTATAAAGAACAAGTATCCACTACTTAGGATAGAGGATCTTTTTTATCAAGTCAAGGGAGCTAAGATCTTCTAAAAGATATATTTGAGATCTGGATACTTCCAGTTGATAGTAAATGAAGTGGACATTCCTAAGATTGCATTTTGGACTAGATATGGGCATTATGAGTACAAAGTCATGCCATTTAGTTTAATTAATGCCCCAGCTGCTTTCATGGACTTGATGAACAGATTGTTCAGACCACTTCTGGACAAATTTCTGGTTACATTCATTGCTGACATCGTAGTGTATTCTGAGGATGAAAATGAACATGAAAATCATCTAAACATTGTCTTAAAGACTCTGTTGGAACATTAACTTTATGCCAAATTATCCAAGTGTGAATTCTGGATAAGGGAAGTGTCTTTCCTAGGACACATCATAGATGCACAAGGCCTTAAGGCAGACCCTGAAAAGGTCAAGGCTGTGTGAGAGTGGGAAAGACCAAGGACTGTGAAGGAAATTAAAAGTTTCCTAGGATTAGCTAGATACTACAGGAGATTTGTATCAGTCTTTTCCATGATTGCCTCAGTTGTTACTCATCTGAGCAAGAAGGGTCAAAGATTTGAGTGGATTGAAAAGTGTGAAAAGAGTCTCTAGGAGCTCAAGCAAAGGTTGATTGAAGCTCCAGTATTGATTCTTCCTGATCCAAGTAAGACTTGCATCATTTATATAGATGCGTCTAGAACTGGGTTAGGTTGTGGGCTTATGCAAGATAAAAATGTCACTGCTTATGGGTCAAGGCAGTTGAGACCCCAAGAGCAAAATTATCCTACCCATGAGCTAGAACTGGCAACAGTGATTTTTGCTCTGAAGCAATGGAGGCGTTACTTGATGGGTAGTTCCTTTGTGATCTACACTAACCATAAGTGCCTAAAGTACTTATTAACTCAGTAAGAGTTGAACATGAGGCAAAGGAGATGGATAGGGTTCATCAAGGACTATGACTACAGTATAGAGTACATTGAGGGCAAAGGCAATCTAGTAGTAGATGCCTTGAGTAGAAAGGACACAGGTCTATTGAAAGGAGGATCCATAACTAATCATGATGAGCAGAATAGTCTACTCTGCCTATGGCATAAATGGCATAAGTGGGAGGAAGCCCAAATTTACACATTGACAATTTAGTCTGTATGGATTAAAGAAGCTAGAAAGGCATAGAAGACAGATCCTGATTTGAAAAAGATTTCTGGAGAGGTAAAAGGTTCATTGTATGAATGCTTTGCCTATAAGCAAGGATTACTGTACTTTAAAAACCGAATCTAGGTGCCTAAAGGACCAAAGCTTAAGGATTAAATACTTGAAGAAGCTTAGACAAGAAAGTTGAACATACCTCTAGGAAGTGAAACAATGTATAAAGACTTGAAAGCTCATTTTTGGTGGCCAAATATGAAGAGAGACCTAGCTCTTATGTCTCTAATTGTTCCACATGCCAGAGGATAAAGGTAGAGCACTAGAAGCCAGCTGGTACCCTACAGACTCTACCTATACCAATGAGAAAGTGGGGCAACATAATAGTGGACTTTTTGACTAGGTTGCCTATTACCAGATTAAGGCATGATACAATCTGGGTCATTGTAAATAGGCTAACCAAATGTGCCTACTTCTTACCTATAAAACTCACAGACTCCTTGGAGAAGTTAGCTCAGATATATGTCCAGGAGATAGTGAAACTACATGGATTGCTGGATTCCATTGTATCTGACAGAGATCCAAGATTTACAACTCGGTTTTGGAGTGCTTTTCATAAAGCACTAGGAACCAAAATTCATCCGAGTACTGGTTATCATCCTCAAAACATATGGGCAATCTAAATGGGTGATATAGATATGGGGAGACATGTTCTGGAGCTATGAGTTGGATTTCAAAGGTGAATGGGACCAACACTTGCCATTGGTGAAATTCTCATATAACAATAGTTACCAAAGCACCATTGGCATGCCACCTTATGAAGCATTATATGGAGGAATGTGCATGGCACCCCACTGTTAGGTGGAAGCCTCAAATAGGCTAAAGTTGGGTCCTGAAATTATTGAAGAGACAACTGCCAAAATCAAGAAAATTCAAGAGAGATTAAAGGTAGCCAATGAAAGGACCACAGCTTATATGAACAAAAGAAGGAGAGACATATAATTTGAGGTTGGTGACAATGTTTGGCTGAAAGTTCCACCAACCAAAGGCACTATTAGATTTGGCAGAAGAACCAAGTTAGCTCTAAGATACATTGCTCCTTATGAGATCTAGGATAAAGTTGGCAAGGTAGCATACAGGTTAGCTCTACCGCCAAGCATGTTAAGTGTTCATAATGTTTTTCACATCAGTATGCTTGAGAAGTGTCTATTGGACATAAAGCATGCTATTGTACTAGAAGACATACAGTTGGAACCTAACTTGACATATGAAGAGAAACCTACAGCTATCTTAGCCAAGGATACCAGAAGGTTAAGAAACAAATTTATTCCATTAGTTAAAGTTCAGTGGTCACACCATTATGAAAGAGAAGCAACCTGGGAAACTGAAAAAGACCTTATGGAAAGGTATCCTAAAGAATACCCGAAGCTAGAGGCTATTTTGGAGGACCAAAATTTTTAAGGGAGGGAGGATTGTTACCACCACACAAAAATGGGAGAATTACAAGTGTGGCACAATGGTGAAAAAGCCATTATATTGTGTAATTCTCTCAATAGTGATTTAACTATGGTGGGTAAAAGGCATGATCAACACCTTCTTAGAAGTGTTCCAAGTTGATAACTTGGCTCCGAAGAAAAGCCTTAAGGATTGCTTGTTTGTCAAGCAACCTATGGACTTTTTTTGTAAGGTTTTGGAAATTCGGGTATGCAATTGAAAAACTCTCAAGAAAGAGACTTGGAGAGTTATCGGAAGGATATGAATGCTATGAAAGTGCTATTGGAGGTCTAAATTGCTCATGGAAGACAAGTTTGGACAAAGGGAACACTAAAGGCTTGAAGGACCTAAATGTCCTAGTGTAAATCTTAAGGTGTTCAAGCTTTTGACTTAAGTCAAAGTGTGAGATTGTGGAATTATCCCACCATGTGGAAGGCAGCCAAGGCTTGATAAATAGTAAAAAATGCTGGGCACATGTGTACCAATGAGTTTAAGACAAAGAGACCATAATTAGTGAGAAGAAAATGACATAAAGCAAGGTTGAGCTTGTTTAAATGTGTTTTGCACCCATAAGCTCGTTTAACATCATTTAAGTGGCAAATTCACTTATCTTTCTCTCATTTTAATCCTCCTCTAGACCAAGAACACAACCACACTTCCTCTATAGCGACCACACCTTTAAACTTGCAATTGATTGAAATTGAAGGCAAAAGGAAACAATTGGAAGCAAACAAGAGCTATTGCTTGGATACTTCAAGGATCAAGCTTGATTTTTGGCCTACCCACTTTGGTAAGGGTTCTCTTGCTCTCATGGGATGTTTTCTATATTTTCAAGCAACCATGGAACTAGGGCTAAGCTTGGAAGAGAGCCATGAGCGTGATGAGCCAAACTTAGTGAGGGGAGTACACTTATTAAAGGTTTTATGACCTAGTGTGAAGTGCACAAAGATGGCTATGAAATGAGGGTTTCTAGAGCCCAAAGTTAGTATTAACTAACATTAAAATTCTCCTAAGACCAAGCACTAGCTTGAGGAGGGCTGCGATAGTGATTTGGTTATGTTTATTATGTGTTTTATGGACTAACTTATGGTACATGTTGCTGCCATATTTCATGTGTTTGCTAGTTGTGAATGGCTGCTGCATTTAGTTACTATATCTTTTGATAGCCAAAGGGCTATTACCTTTAAAGAACTCCAAATTGGCCTGTTGAGCACTACCCTCGGTGAGTATGTGCGACCAACTTCGAAGAATGGGTGTCCTCACTATCCTCGAAAGGACACTACCTGATAGCCGAAGGACGATGGCCCCCAAGATCTCCTGATTAGATAGCTAGAAAGCGCATTCGGTGAGAGCCTAGCCCCGACCTCATGGAACAATCATACACCACCTTTGGCAAGGTAACATGAACAACTTCGAGAAAAGGTGTCATTCATCACCCTCGAATCTACAAACCTACCAACCTCGGGAAAGTTGATCCACCATCCTCGATGGAGGACAATGTCTCCTGAAGGTGACCCACTCTGCCAAAATGCCTTCCCCAATCGCCCTCAAGGAAGATCTCTACCCAAGGGGGTTTAATGCCCTGAAGGGGTCTCACGAAAAAAAGACAAAAATGGTTAAGGAGCCTCTGACAAATAAACCTCGCACACGCCCTTGCCCTCTAGTTGGAACAGCCTACTGCCAGCTGGAGATGCCTATCACTGAAGGTACGGATTGAGTCTGACTAAACATGTGTTATGATCTGAACAAGCTATGCCAAATGGCCTCCTACCTCGACCCTCCTATAAATACTTAGGAAGGACCTTGGTAAGAATAGGACACAGAACTCTCACTATTTTCCCACTCTTTGTTCCTTACAACTACTACTCTCACAAATACTGACTTGGGCGTCGGAGGCTCCTCCCACAGAAACCCATTCTAGGGAGCTCCTAACCCTTGTTTTTCTAAGTGTTTCAAACATCTTTATGCCAGAAGTTCTCCCTGTATGCCAGCATGTCATTCAACGATGATGCTGCCCGGCATCATCTTCTATATATGCATTGTTTTTTTTTTTTTTGTCTTTAGATGCAGGTTTTAATGATGGTCACATTTCCTATTGAATCCAAGTGTTATCCTTATTAAGTTTCTCAATGAAACTTACTCCTCTCAATTTTGTCATTTCAGGTCCAGTATAAAGATCTCATTCAAACTGAAATTTGTGGTTTGATATTTGATCTAAAATTTCAGGCACATGAACTTCCATATAACTAGTTATGATCTGGAATGTTTGTTGATTTTAGGAGCACATTTGGTATTTTTAATGTTGGTACTTATTATGCTGTGCAACAGCGGTCTAGCATCTTGTTCGGGAGTTTATTGTGTCTCAAGCACTCTTGCAACTTAGGGTGTGTATTTAGCTGAGTTAAGACCATTATCTAGTGCATGTATGCATGTACATGTAGTGTATGTAAAATGAGACAGGTATGTGAACATTTGAGTAATGTTTTGGCTCTGTATGTGATGTGGTGCAAAGCTGTCTAAGTGTAAATGATGGGCTGCTTACTTGTAAATTCTGTTTTAGCCACATATGGTTTTTAAATGTAAGAGAATGTATTTCTTACATGTAATGGACATATATGGGATAACCTTGGAGGGTTTTCCCCTTGTGAATGAAGTGTTTGCACACTTATGAAATTTTGTATGGGCAAAATGGTCATAAAGTAACCAGAATTTCAACTTTGCATTTAAAAGTTCTATATCTTCATGTGTAGAAGGAATCTAAGTAAGAAATTTTGACCACACCTAGAGAACATAAAGAGGTTGAACTAAGATTTGGGGATTCTGAATTTGGAGCCTTGTAGCCAAAGATATGACGCTGCAAAGTTGGCTAAGTTACTGTTCATTTGGTTAGAATTTTGTAACCAACTGCAAAAGTCCACAACTTGGTCCATAGGTGGGCTATTGATGTAAAACAATATTCCTTGGTTTTATCCGGTCTCTACTTGATAATGGAGTAAATAAAATAGGGGGTTACATGGCTAGAATGATGTAATTTATTAGTGGAAGTTACAGGTGCAGTGGCTGGTCATTAGAACTTAACAAGATTGCCTAATTTGTGGTAGCAAAAATTAAAACTTGTGCTAGTGTTTTCCTTCCTTGCTGCATTTGTGCACATAAAATGTGAATATGTGTATGTTGGTTGGACCAATATGCATATATTTACATAGTACCCAAGAAGGACACTTGGGTACATACAGTAAGGGTAGTGTTCTGATGGCCTATAGAACATTACCAATCCTACGAGTCTAAATACACAATTTTGGCACCATAATTGGACTACCCCGGAGTGGGTAACAAAATTACTATGGAAAACCTCCTCAAGCTAATGCTTGGCCTTAGGAGGATTTTAGCACTAGTTAGTACTAACTTTGTGCTCTAGAGACCCTCATTTCACTGCCATTATTGTGCACTTCACACTAGCTCACAAAACTTCAATAAGTGCACTCCCCTCCCTAAGCTTGGTTCATCAAGCTCATGGCTCTCTCCCAAGCTCAGCCCTAGGTCCATGGATGCTTGAAAATATAGTAAACAATCCATGAGAGCAAGAGAACCCTTACCAAGATGGGTAGGCTGAATTTTAAGCTTTATCCTTGAAGCACCCAAACAATAGCTCTAACTTGCTTCAAATTGCTTCCCTTTGCCTTCAATTTCAAGTAGATTTAAGTTTTGAGGTATGGTGGCTACGGAGGAAGTGTGGAAGAGGGGGGGCCTATGTCCCTTTCCTAGTATGGCCAAATATGAGGGAAGAAAAGGTGGTCTTGACTACTTAAATGGTCAAAAGTACACTAAACACACTTAAGTAGTCTTAACCTTGCTTTATGTCCTTTTCCTTGCTACAAAGCCATGGTTTCTTAGTCTTAAACTCATGAAAAAACCATGGTTTCTTAGTCTTAAACTCATGGCCAACATTTGACCATCCTTATCTTGCTGTAGTAGGCCCTCCTTAGTTGGGATAACCCCACAATTTCACCTGTTGACTTAAGTTAAAGACATACACATCTTAAGGCCTACATTAGAGCACTTAGGTCCTTTACACCTTTTGTGTTTTCTTTCTCCTTGGTTGTCTTCCATATGCAATTTTGTCCTCTAATGACACTTTCATACCATTCATATCCTTCCCATAATTGTCCAAAGCTCTTTCTTGAGAGTTTTGCAATTAAGTACCCAAATTTTTAAAACCTTACAAAAAGTCCATGGGTTGCTTGACGAACAAACAATCCGTAATGCTTTTCTTGGGAACCAAGTTACCAACTTGGAACACTTTCAAGGAGGTGTTGATCATGGCCTTTACCCCATCACACTTCAATCACTACGATGAGAATTGTACAATATAATACTTTTTGAGCATTATTTCACACTTTGTAATTCTCCCATTTTGGTGAGGTCGTAACAATCCTCCTTTGTTTAAAAATTTTGGTCCTTCAAAATTGCCTTTAGCTTTGGGCATTCTATAGGATACCTTTCCATAAGGTTTTTCTCAGTTTCCCAGGTTGCTTTGCTTTCAGAGTGGTGTGACCACTGAACTTTAACCATGGGAATGTGCTTGTTTCTTAACCTTTTGGTATCCTTGGCTAAGATAGCTATAGGTTTCTTAGGTTCTAATTGTATGTCTTCCACTACAATAGCACATTTTGTATCTCATAGATACTTCTTAAGCATACTGATGTGAAAAACATTATTAACACTTTATTAGTATTTCTGCCCAAAAGCCAACCATGAGATGATTGTATTTTCCACATTGAGTCATGATATTTTATTAAGGCATTAATCCAATAATTATGTTTGTTGTTTTGTTTCTGCATAATGTAATAAACATAATTATAACCTTAGAATAATGATAATCTTAAATGTCCCTAGTCTAGTATTATCATGGAGTGGGTTGTGATAATACATAATGACTAGTATATATGGAGACTAATATGAGATATGTAGTCTATATATGGGTACAAGTTGGAGAACTTGTGTACTATACTGACCCAACATGAGAACACTACATGGATCATTATATGAGTGCCATTAGTGATTCTCATAGTGATCATGGTAAATGTAGTTCTTTGACCTAAGATCATCAAGGTTCCCTACATGTGAGTCACATACTTTGATACTTCCCTTTGTTACTTGTAATTGAGTGAACTTGAAGGAGGTCATTGGGTATGTCACATATCATGTGGAAGGTTTTGTATGATCAAGATGGGATTTGTCCCTCCTAGGTAACGGGAGTGATATCTTCAGGCCCCTTGATAGAGTGAGAGTAAGAAAATGCATGGCCATGCTCAGATGAGTTGATATACGATATCAATGTTATCAGTTTAAGTTAGTCTTGTTACCACCTCACCAAAATGGGAGAATTACAAGTGTGTCATAATGGCTAAAAACCATTATATTGTGTAATTCTCACCATAGTAACTGAAGTGTTGGGGGTAAAAGGCATGATCAACAGCTTCTTAAAAGTGTTCCAAGTCAGTAACCTAGCCCCCAAGAAAAGCCTTAAGGATTGCTTGTTTGTCAAGCAACCTATGGACGTTTTTGTAAGATTTTGGAAATTCGGGTACTCAATTGCAAAACTCTCGAGAAAGAGACTTGGAGAGTTATGGGAAGGATATGAATGGTATGAAAGTGCTGTTGGAGGACCAAATTGCTCATGAAAGATAAGTTTGGACAAAGGAAACACTAAAGGCATTAAGGACCTAAGTGTGCTAGTGTAAACCTTAAGGGGTTCAAGCATTGGACTTAAGTCAAAGTGTGAGATTGTGGAATTATCCCACCATGGGGGAGACAGCTAACGCTTGCAAATGGGTCAAAAATGTTGGGCACATGTGTACCAATGATTTTAAGACAAAGAAACCATAATTAGTAGAAGGAAAATGACATAAAGCAAGGTTAAGCTTGTTTAAGTGTGTTTTGTGCCCTTAAGGTCATTTAAGTCCATTCACTTATCTTTCTCCCATACTCAACCCACATAGCCACCATCCTTCTCCACACTTCTTCCATAACTCCTCCATAGCAACCATACCTCCAAGATTGAAATTGAAGGCAAAGAGAGCAAAAAAGGACAATTGGAAGCTATGTGGTGCTAAGACTTGAGTGCACCTAGGATCGACCACCAATTTCATCATGCACTCAAGTTAAGGGTTCTCTTGTGCTCATGGGTTGTTTTCTATACTTTCAAGCAACCATGGAGCTAGGGCTAAGCTTGGAAGAGAGCCATGAGCTTGATGAACCAAGCTAAGTGAGGGGAGTGCACTTATTGAAGGTTTTGTGACATAGTGTGAAGTGCACAAAGATGACAGTGAAATGAAGGTTTCTAGAGCCCAAATTTAGTACTAAATACTGTTAAAATCCTCCTAAGACCAAGCATTAGCTTGAGGAAGGCTGCGATAGTAATTTATTTGTGTTTATTACATGTTTTATGGACTAATCAATGGTTATTGTTGCTGCCGCATGTCATGTGTTTGTTGGTTGTGAATGGCTGCTGCATTTGGTTGCTATATCTTGTATATATGCATTGTGGTTTTTTTATTTTAATGTGTCTGGATGTAGGTTTTGATGATGCTCACATTGCCTATTGAATCCAAGTGTTACGCTTACTAAGTTTCTCAATGGAACTTACTCTCCTCAATTTTATCATTTCAGGTCCAGCAGAAAGATCACCTTCAAACTAACCCTTGTGGTTTGATTTTTGATCTGAAATTTCAGGTACATGAACTTTAGTATGTCTAGTTATGATCTGGATGGTTTGGTGATTTTAGAAGCACATTTGGCATTTTTAATGGTGCTACCTATTGTGTAGTGCAGCAGCTGTCCAGCATCCTGTTCTGGAGTCCATTGTGTCTCAGGCACTCCTTTAACTTAGCGTGTGTACTTAGCTAAGTTAAGCTCTACATGTAGTTTATGTAAAGTGAGACAAGTATGTGAACATTTGAGTAATGTTTTGGCTATGTAAGTGATGTGGTGCAAAGCTGCCTAAGTGTGAATGATGGGCTGCTTACTTGTAAATTCTGTTTTTGCCACATAAAGTTGTTAAAAGAAAGGGAATGTAATTCCTATGTGTAATGGACATATATGGGATAGCTTTGGATGGCTTTCCCCTTGTGAATGAAGTGTTTGCACACTTATGAAATTTTGTATGGGCAAAATGATCATAAAGTGACCAGAATTTCGACTCTGCACTTAAAGTTCTATATCTCCCTGTGTGGAAAGAATCTTGCTATGAAATTTTGACCACACCTAGATAACATCTAGAAGTTGAACTTTGATTTAGAATTTATAAATTTGGAGCCCTGTAGCTAGTGATATGAAGTTGCAAATTTGGCTAAGTTACTGTGCATTTGGTCAGAATTTTGTAACCAACTTAAAAAATCCATAACTTGGTCCATAGGTGGGCTATTGATGTAAAACAAAATTCCTGGGATTGATCTAAGTCTCTACTTGATAATGGAGCAAATAAAATAGGGTTTTACATGGCTAGAATGATACAGTTTATTAGTGGAATTTACACGTGCAGTGGCTGGTCACTAGAACTTAACAAGATTGCTTAAGACTTGTGCTAGTGTTTTGCTTTTTTACTGCCATGTTGTGCATGAAATGTGAATATGTGTGTGATGGTTGGACCAATATGCATGTGTTTACATAGTTCCCAAGAGGGCCACTTGGGTATGCACACTAAGGGTAGTAATGTCCTGATGGCCTACAAAACATTACCAATCCTACGAGTCTAAATGCACAGTTTTGGCACAATAATTGGACTACCCTGGAGTGGGTAACAAGTCTACTTGGTAATCAAGAAACCAAATATTGGTCTATGAGAGTGACACATTCCATGTCTTGTGCGTAGTCTTGATATCTTGGACAAAGGGACAATGACATATACAGATAATGATCATAAAAGTTTAGTCGAATCACCGACAATCTTATCAGTTGGGTAGCAATGGTTTGTTTCTAGACACCGCTCATTGCTTATGATCATAAATGTGATTTATGATCATTGCCAACATGGTAAGAGCCTATTAGGTATCACACATAAAGCCTGTTTGCATTATTTGAGTGCATTGGCTAATTTATTTGGGTTATGGTTTCATGATAATTTTGTGTTAATAATTGGTCCAAAAGTTGAGCCATTATTAAGCCTGAAATTAAAGCCTAATTGGATTAGGGCTTTGAAACCCATTAGGCCTGGAAGTTGAGTCTCACTATAAATACATCTTATAGTAAGAAATTCAAAGCTCTTGCCCTAGCCTACCAAAAAGTGACAACTCTACTTTTCTCTTACTATTCCTTGGAGGACGCAAGCTAACACTGCAAGCACAGGAGAAATGCATCGACCGAGACATGGTTGAGGCATGGTCATCCCAAGAGGCTTGTGTGGATACCATAGAGAGCTTCAACATCTCAATTGTTCAGGTTTGGTGATTCGACTCAATAATTGGGTGAAAGATCTCAATCGAAATTAGGTATGAAAATTTTTGAATAACTAGTTTACCCCATTTCACTTGGATCTTAACGGGTTTTGGTTATATTTTGTTGTGCTTGTTTGGCTCGTGAAACCTTACAGACTTGACATACTTAGCGGTAGAGCTAACCTGTATGCTACCTTGCCAACTCTGTCCAAGATCTCATAAGAGCCTATAAATCTTGGAGCTAACTTAGTTCATCTGCCAAATTTAACAGTGCCTTTGTTTGGTGCTAGTGTTACCCAATCTGGGGTAGTCTAGTTATATGCCAAAACTATGCATTTAAACTCCCAGGATTGGTGTCCTGTAGGTCATCAGAACAACACCCCTAGTGTCCATACCCAAGTGACCCTCTTGAGCACTATGCAAACACATGCATATTGGTCTAACCATAACAAACATATTTACATTTATGCACACTATGGCAGCTAAGAAGGAAAACACAGCAACAAGTCATAGTTTTGGCTTCCACACATTAGGCAATCTTGTTAAGTTCAAGTGACCAGCCACTGCACCTGTAACTTCCACTAATAAAATGTGTCATTCTAGATACATAACACCTTATTTTATTTGCTCCATTATCAAGTAAAGACCTAGAGCAAACCAAGTAATTTTGTTTTACATCAATAGCCCACCTATGGGCCAAGTTATGGATTTTTTAAGTTGGTTAGAAAATTCTGACCAAATGAACAGTAACTCAACCAATTTTGCAACGTCATATATTTGGATATGATAGCCAAAGGCTATTGCCTCCTCGGTAGTAACTCCCTGCCAGAATATTGGCCGAGGAGTCTGACGTCACCCAAGAGAGGATCTTTTCACTGACCTCGGAAGGTGCGAAGTCAAACACTATGAGCTCGAGACTTTGGTTAGCTCGTCAGGAATTCCGAGGACAACACCGTTTCCATCAAGGGGCCAAACTGACTGCCCCGAAGAGGATCCTCCCCGAACAAGAAGCACCTGAACAAGGGAATCCCCGAACTATAGGTATGAGTCCCGAAGAAGGTGTCCATCAAGGGAACTCCCAGAACTATGGGATAGATCCCGAAGGAGGTGCTCGCACCGAAGGACGGATAGAATCCGGAGAGGGTGCACGCACCGAAGGGTGACCTCGCCCAGGGGACCTCGGGAGTACGGTATGAGCATTTAAGGAGCCTCTGACATGTCGCCCACAAGCCCTACACGTCACATCAGAACGGCGAACTGACGCGCCGCAGCCGCCCCAGTCCTGACACAACCTGTCCGGGTCCAGGGCTAAAGGAGGCTGCAAACGGCTGCCTGTCCCCTAGGTCCAAAAGCACAGATCAAATCCGACCGAACACGTGTCATGATCTGAACGGACCAGCTACTCCTATAAATACTAGGAAATGGGACTGGGCAAAGGATGGGCATTTTCCTCCCTCTGAGAAAACACAAAACAGGCAAGACACTTGATCCCTTAGTGTTCTTCCTCCACTTTCACTCAGAAAACTGACTTGGGCGTCGGAGGGTCCTCCCCGGAAAAGCAAACCGGGGACCTCCTAACCTCTTCTTTGAGCTTTTCAGGCACACTCAGCTGGGAAACCAGAGCTCCAGGCGCTCGCCTCCTCAGGAAGTCTCTCCACCTGTCAACATGACAACAAACGAAGATGCCTTGGGGCATCATTTGGCGCCGTCTGTGGGAAACTACTCCCAGGTAGCTGTTGTCGAAACTCGGCGTTCGAAGGACAAAGGACTCCCGAAGTCCCCGTCCGCGCCTGAGACCCAACCAGCTACCGAACAAAGTCCCCCAGAGACTTCCTTGCCTGAAGAGGAACGCCCTCTTGTCATCACCATGGGTTTTTTAAGAGACTTTCAGAGGTCTGTTGTGGCTGAAATGACACAACAAATAGACCGAAGATGGCCGCAACCAGCCCAGGCGCAAAAACCCACTTCGCCAGCACGACCTCGGGAGAAAAGCCCAAGGGCAACCCATCATAGCTCGGGAAGTGGGGAGCCACGGGAAGAGTCCTCGACAGATAACTTGCCCCTCGGAGCACGGCTGGCGGAAAGAGCGAGGTCTGAACGACCCGAAGTCCTGTCCAGAAGAAGCTTGTCGCCAGAGGCAAGGTCCCCCTCACCTCGGTACCGAAGTTGCTCCCCGAAGAGACGGCAACAGTCCTTTTACCCAAGAACCTCCAAGCACCAGGAAGAGGAGCCCAGTGCCACGCTCCTCCTGGAGAAAGTCTTGGCAAGACTGGAGAGAGTGGAACAGCAGGTGGCACGCAAGCCTGTTTGGGCCAGGCTAACTGAAACCGTCTCTGGAGATGAAACTCCTTTCGCCCGAACAGTGGTCGAGGCGGCCATGCCAAGTGACTTCAGGCTACCTCGGCTAGAGACCTATGAGGGTCGGACTGATCCCCAGGCCCACCTAACAAAGTACAAACGCAGCATGGTGCTACACGGGGCTGATGATGCTACACTCTGCAAGTGCTTTGAAGTCACCCTCGCAGGACCAGCAACTGCCTGGTACAATTCCCTGCCTCCCGGAAACATCAGGGGGTTCCAGGAGCTGTCCACAGCGTTCACCCAACAGTTCATTGGGAGCAAGCCGACGGCGAAGATGCCCGTCCAGATGTTTGACATAGCACAAAGAAACGGGGAGACCATCCGTGACTATGTCGAGAGGTTCAACAGAGAGGCCCTCAGTGTTCCGGACTTTCATCCCGAAATCCGAATCCTCGCCATAACGAGGGGCCTCCGGAGGGATTCACACTTGTTTTATGAATTCTCCAAAGATCCCCCGGACACGCTGGGAGAATTCTACCGAAGGGCTGAACAACATATGATAGCCGAAGAGATGAGAATGACTGGACCGAAGGCTGACCATATCCACGCTCGTGGCGAAGGGTCTAGCCAGCAAGCCCGGTGTCCAACGGAACAGTTAGGCCGACCTCGGAGAATGCGAGTAGGAGGAAGGAAGCCCCAAAACTTTACACCTCTGAGCACCACGAGGGCTAACGTCCTCATGGCATTGGAAAAACAGGGGGCTCAAATCCAACGACCGAGGGGCATGACTGCTGACAATAGAAGGAACATGAAGAAGTTCTGTCAGTTCCACCGTGATCACGGTCATGACACCGAAGACTGCTTTCAGTTGAAAAAGTACATTGAATCACTGATAAAGCAGGGCCAGCTTCGGCGTTATTTGAGAATGCCTTCCCCGAAGGGGAAAAAAGAGGAAGAAGGAAAGCCTGATGACGAGGATTACGATTCAGACAGGCGAAGGAACCGAAGTCCGAGAATGCATCCTCCACCTTCGGCAGGAGTAATACAGACGATCACAACCGGGCTTCCATCCTCAGAAAGGAAAAGAAGGGCCAGAGAGATAGCGGTGATGGAATATCAGAGTCCAACAAAAAAGTTGGCCCGCCAGGATGGCTCCACCATCGTATTTCCCCATGACGATCCATTGCTGATAATGGCGAGGATAGGAAACTGGGACGTCAAGAGGGTACTGCTGGACGATGGGTCAAACGCAGACGTCTTGTTCTCACATTTGCTGCCAAGCTTGGGCCTATCCAAGAGTGACCTCAAGACTGTTACTTCACCCACATTTGGCGTAGGACCATCTTAGCTACCTGTCCTCGGGTGGATCGACCTCCCCTTGATGATGAAAGGAACTTCGGAGAAAGGAACTGTTGAGTTGTTCGCCTCTACCATGGCAAGGTTCATAGTCATGGACGTTCCGTCGTCATACAGCGCCATCCTCGGCAGACAGACACAGGGAAATTTGCACATTCGCCCTGATGTAAAGTACCTGACCGTCACCTTAGCCACCAAAGAAGGAGACGCAAAGATCTTCATTGATTAAGGCGAGGTGAGAAAGGTGTTCGTCAGAGCACGAAAAGCTCTAGCAAGCAACTTAGCACATGCTGTAGAAGCAAAAGAGCTGGAAAGGGGCGAGGCAGAAGATCCCACAAAAGCGGAAACAGAAAAAGTAGAGCTTGTCCCAGGCCATAGCACCCGAATAGGGAAAAGCATGGCCGAAGGAGACAAGGAAAAACTTGTATCTTTTCTGCTTACAAATAAAGATCTGTTCGCCTACTCGCCGAAGGACATGCCA